>SSNS01000827.1:20932-150552 GCA_006937985.1 Aphyosemion australe
AACCTCGGATTCAGGAGGAGCAATGTGGTTTTCGTCCTGGCCGTGGAACACTGGACCAGCTCTATACCCTTGGGGGGGTCCTGGAGGGTGCGTGGGAGTTCGCCCAACCAATCTACATGTGTTTTGTGGATTTGGAGAAGGCGTTCGACCGCGTCCCTCGGGGGGCCCTGTGGGGGGTACTCTGGGAGTATGGGGTACCAGGCCCCTTGATACGGGTTGTTAGGTCCCTGTACAACCAGTGTCAGAGCTTGGTCCGCATTGCCGGCAGTAAGTCGGGCTTGTTTCCGGTGAGAGTTGGACTCCGCCAAGGCTGCCCTTTGTCACCGATTCTGTTCATAACTTTTATGGACAGAATTTCTAGGTGCAGCCAAGGTGGTGAGGGGATCCGTTTTGGTGACCTAAGGATCAGGTCTCTGCTTTTTGCAGATGATGTGGTCCTGTTGGCTTCATCAGAACGTGATCTCCGGCTTTCGCAGGAGCAGTTCGCAGCCGGGTGTGAAGCAGCTGGGATGAAAATCAGCTCCTCTAAATCCCAGACCATGGTCTTGAGTCGGAAAAGGGTAGAATGCCTTCTCCAGGTCAGGGACGAGGTCCTGCCCCAAGTGGAGGAGTTCAAGTATCTCTGGGTCTTGTTCACGAGTGAGGGAAGGGTGGAGCGTGAGATCGACAGGCGGATTGGTGCTGCGTCTGCAGTGATGCGGGCGTTGTGCCGGTCTGTTGTGGTGAAGAGAGAGCTGAGTCGAAAGGCGAAGCTCTCAATTTACCGGTCGATCTACGTTCCTACCCTCACCTATGGTCACGAGCTTTGGGTAGTGACCGAAAGAACGAGATCGCGAATACAAGCGGCCGAAATGAGTTTTCTTCGCAGGGTGGCTGGGCTCTCCCTTAGAGATAGGGTCAGAAGCTCGGTCATCCGGGAGGGGCTCAGAGTAGACCCGCTGCTCCTCCACATCGAGAGGAGCCAGTTGAGGTGGCTCGGGCATCTGATTAGGATGCCTCCTGGATGCCTCCCTGGTGAGGTTTTCCGGGCACGTCCAACCGGGAGGAGACCCAAAGGAAGACCCAGGACACGCTGGAGAGATTATGTCTCTCGGCTGGCCTGGGAACGCCTTGGGATTCCCCCGGAGGAGCTGGCCCAAGTGGCTGGGGAGAGGGAGGTCTGGGCTTCCCTCCTTAGGCTGCTGCCCCCGCGACCCGACTCCGGATAAGCGGAAGACAATGGATGGATGGATGGATGGATGTTTGATTTTAACACTGAGTAGTGCACAAAATTAAGATTTAACATTTGGTTACATTCAGTGTTCAGAGACTGATTAGGTTAAGAAATGTTGTGCATCAACTGATGTTGATAGTGACATTTTAGCATGCAATAAGGTGGAAATGAAAATTGGCCTCCAAAAATCGGCAGCAAATATCAGCCATCGGCTGAACATGACCTCTACATATTGGCATCGTAAATATAAATTGACCTTTATTCTGAAGATAACAGCAATACCTGTATGACGTTAAAATAATCTTAACTCATTCTTTAATTTTCTTGAGACAGGATATAATACCCACTAGTGGTCAAATTAATATTTTTTTTATAGAATTCTTTTCAATATCACTGTCATGACTGTTGGGTAGATGTGGTTGTTTTTAGGTTTGCAATACACTGAGCCCTCCCTTTGTCCTTTAGCCACCCTGCAGGACACTGGGGTGTTACACATGAGGGACGGAGGAAGATGCACTTTATTTCTCCCTTATCCCACAAATTAATGTGAAGTCCAAACTTTTAGACTATTTTTAAGTTAATGCTGTCCAAAACAAGCTTTTTTAAATTTTTATTTAGTCTGCGTACAGAAATCAATGAAGTCTCATGTAGAATTTTTTGTGACGTCAAACTGTGCTCAGTGTAAGAATAAACTCTATATGTTTATGCAGATTCCCTATTTAAACAAAAAACAAATTATTAAATAAATAATAAATAGATTAATTAATTAATTAATTAATTGATTAATTAATTAATTAAATGAATTAAGAAAATTGAGCAAAACGAATAACTGAGAAACACAACATAGATGACCAAAACAAGTGCTTTGTGGACAATTGTGCTCAGACAGGATTTTTAAAGTTTCATGGTTAGGCCAATAATTAAAGTCTGTAATATACTGTAATATGGGCTCCAGGTGTTCCTGCTGCAATTGCATTTGAAGTTTTGGTTTGTTACCATACCATTTTATTTAATTTGGCGCATTTTCCCACACCGTGTCAGCTGCCCAAAGCGCCATACAACAAGGGTAAAAAAGAAAGCATACATTTCAACAAATTTGGAGACCAATAAAAATGTAAAAACAAAAACATTAAAAACATTAAAAACTATGAGAGAATAGCTAACCCAGTCATAATGAAATTTAAGGAATTCACAGATTAAAAACAGTCATAAAAAAAGCCAGGGCATAGAAGAGGGTTTTTAACTTTGCTTTAAATAACAGCCACAGAAGACGCCTGGCGCACCTCTAGTGGTATAGGACATTCCAGACTGCCGGAGCTGCATACACAAAGGCACGTTCACCCCTTTTCTTTTATCTCACTTTTGGAGTACAAAGAAGCAGGCGGTCGGCTGACCTCAACGGTCGGGTTGGCATGTAAGGCACCAGAAGATCACACAGGTAGGTTGGTGCCAGACCATTCAAGGCTTTGAATACAAGAAGTAAGATCTTAAATTTAACTCTGAATGCAATTGGTAGCCAATGAAGAGCAGCTAAAATAGGGGTGATGTGGTTGCGTCTAGTGTCATGACTGTTGGGTAGATGTGGTTGTTTTTAGGTTTGCAATACACTGAGCCCTCCCTTTGTCCTTTAGCCACCCTGCAGGACACTGGGGTGTTACACATGAGGGACGGAGGAAGATGCACTTTATTTCTCCCTTATCCCACAAATTAATGTGAAGTCCAAACTTTTAGACTATTTTTAAGTTAATGCTGTCCAAAACAAGCTTTTTTAAATTTTTATTTAGTCTGCGTACAGAAATCAATGAAGTCTCATGTAGAATTTTTTGTGACGTCAAACTGTGCTCAGTGTAAGAATAAACTCTATATGTTTATGCAGATTCCCTATTTAAACAAAAAACAAATTATTAAATAAATAATAAATAGATAGATAAATAAATGAATGAATTTATTAAATGAATTAAGAAAATTGAGCAAAATGAATAACTGAGAAACACAACATAGATGACCAAAACCAGTGCTTTATAATAATCAAAGTCTGTAATATACTGTAATATGGGCTCCAGGTGTTCCTGCTGCAATTGCATTTGAAATTTTGGTTTGTTCTGCCGGCTCTAATTAGAATTTAAAAATAGAACAATCTGAAACGGCCATTTCCCTAACTTGTGATCAAATGTTACTCAATTAAACATTTGACAAAATTTGGATCAAATGCAGTGAATGTTTAAAAAAAAATTTTTTTTATTAATTAATTATTTTTTGTCTGAGATGCACACATTAGTGAGCATTTCAAACCAAAGCTTTTTTATTTTTTTAGAAAATAATCAAAGGAAGTGCATGTTTTCTTGCTTCAGTCCAGATGATGACTAATTGTTGTGCAACTGCTTGATCTAACCTCATGAATAGTTTTACCTGCTGCTTTGTGCTATCACTGTTGTTTTACTGTCGGTTTTTAAGCCTGTTTTTCTGACAAAGTCCATTGAACTATCAACCAGAAAATGTTAAATTATTGGCATACTGTGTAATATCCATTTATGTAAAAGTATTCATTTAACATGATTGAAAGTAAAACAAAACTCACTTTTTGCAGAACAATTGTGCATAGCTCCAGGTGCCACCATTAACCATGTTGTAATTTAGTGACACCACAGATGTTAGTCCTGATGCAATGTTGCTGAAGATGAGGAGTCCGATGATGCTGCTCTTCATCTTCAGAGGTCTGCTGCACAAAAATCTGACATAGGTGGTGATCTCAGAAAACAAGTTCTTGTTAAACATCTGACATAAAATCCAACAAATTTTTTCTTGCTTTTTAAGGTACATCAGAATCCATTAATTTATAACAAACTAAAGCATAACTTTACCCCCCCATCGTTCTAAGCACCGGTGTGTCTTCTCTGTGTAGTCACCTGTTCTGATGTATCGTTTATTCACTTCTCTTGTAAGTGTTGCTGCTCAACGAGCTCCTGATGTCCAACTACATGTCTTGTTTTTTAACTTCAGTATTTCAGAAAACTCATTTGACTTGCAGACACAATCAAAGTCACCAATCTTTCTGCTTCCTCTGTCGATATTTGATTACTGCCAAGAGAAGGGGGGATTTATCTACAGTCTTCCTACATGCAAATAGACTAAAGGATCATGTTTTACAATTCAAGACTCAAGTAACCAACTCATATTGTTTGGTTTTGATTTTATATGGTTCAGCTTTTGTTCAGATGAGGACAAATTAAGATTAGATGTTTCCCATTTAATGTATTGAATGCTGTGTCTGGAAAAAGTACTTGGCCCTGGAGGGGCCATAGAAAAAAATATATATCTGTGCACCAGATAATTTGTATGTGCATAAGGAAATGTGTTATAATTTGTTGTAATTCCATTTGAAATTGGCAATGAGATCTAATCTGTCGCTGCTTTGTTCAGCAGAAAATCTACCCAAGCCCTGATAAGGGAATCACTTTTATTCATTTGTACATCTGGCCAACTATGTGCACTGAGATTGGATTTTAGGGCAGTAAAAATACAGAGCTGACCCAGAAGGCTTTCCCCCCCAATAAGAACAGTACCAGACTCTAACATGTAAAACAGTTTCTCAAATGAGATTTGCAAACAGAGCGGAACATTCTGTCCGTGACACTAGGCAGTTCAACAAGCTTTCTGTTTGGCTGCTGCACCGAGAAGACGTGTTTTGTGCAAATAGGTTTTCCCAGAAAGATCCAGCACTTTCTGAAACTAGGAGCTTCGGTTACAGCCGTGTAGCAGCGAGTGTCCTCATAACTTGTTCATAAAGCTGTGGATTTAGCTGGTATTTAACTCTAACCTGACTTAGAATTGTTGAGCCATACGCTTGTGCAGTTGTTTAGTTTTCACTATGTAAATATCTGGACAGTCCTAATTGCATTGGACTGCATAAACAACGCCATTAAGCTTCTGTTTGAGTGTCTTGTCTTTTGGATGAACCAGACCTTTACATAGGGGAAACTAAACAACAACTACACAAGCATATGGCTCAACACAGGAGAGCCACCTCTTCAGGTCAAGACATACTTTTGAAGATGACAAAGTTCACATTCTGGACAGAGAAGATAGATGGTTTGAGAGAGGAGTAAGGGAAGCTATCTACAGTATGTTAAATACACTGCTCACAAAAATTAAAGGAACACTTTAAAGAAACACATTAGATACATCAGATCTCAATATGAAGTTGGATATCTTTACAAATAACGACAGGGCAATGTCTTAGGAACAAAAGGATGCCAAGGACACCCTAAAATCAGAGTGAAATGAAGATGTGGCAGGCTAGTCCATTATTTCAAAAACATAATTTCTGCAACTCAAAATGCTTTTCAGTATCTTGTGTGGCCCCCACGAGCTTGTGTGCATGCTTGACAACGTCGGGGCATGCTCCTAATGAGACAACGGATGGTGTCTTGTGGCATTTCCTCCCAGATCTGTGTGAGGGCATCCCTGAGCTCTTGTACAGTCTGAGGAGCAACCTGGCGCTGCCTAATGGACCGAAACATAATGTCCCACAGATGTTCTATTGGGTTTAAGTCAGGGGATCGTGAAGGCCATTCAATTGTTTCAATTCCTTCATCCTCCAGGTACTGCCTGCATACTCTTGCCACATGAGGCCGGGCATTGTCGTGCATTAGGAGAAAACCAGGACCTACTGCATCAGCGTAGGGTCTGACAAAGGGTTCAAGGATTTCATCTGGATACCTTATGGCAGTCAGAGCACCATTTCCTAGGCAGTAGAGGTCTGTGCGTCCCTCCATGGATATGCCTCCCCAGACCATCACTGACCCACCACCAAACCTGTCATGTTGAACGACGTTGCAGGCAGCATAACGTTCTCCTTGTCTTCTCCAGACTCTTTCACGTCTATCACAGGTGCTCAGGGTGAACCTGCTCTCGTCTGTAAAAAGTACAGGGCGCCAGTGGCGGACTTGCCAATTCTGGTGTTCTTGAGCAAATGCCAGTGGAGCTCTACGGTGCTGGGCAGTGAGCACAGGGCCCACTACAGGACGTCGGGCCCTCAGGCCATCTTCATGAAGTCTGTTCCTGATTGTTTGGGTAGAGACATTCACACCAGTGGCCCTCTGGAGGTCATTCTGTAGGGCACGAGCAGTGCTCAGCCTGTTCCGCCTTGCACAAAGGAGCAGGTATCGGTCCTGCTGATGGGTTGTGGACCTTCTACGGCCCTGTCCAGCTCTCCGAGAATAACCGCCAGTCTCCTGAAATCTCCTCCATGTTCTGGAGATTGTGCTGGGAGACACATTAAACCTTCTTGCTGCAGCACGTGTGGATGTGCCATCCTGGAGAAGTTGGACAACCTGTGCAACTTCTGTAGGGTTAAGGAATCGCCTCATGCTGCCAGTAGAGATAATTACTCAAGCCAAAACTAGCACGAGTGGAAAACCAGCCAAAAAAGATCAAGAGGGAGAAACTTGAAATGACCTCCACATGTTAAACCAGTCCTGTTTTGAGGGTTTTGTAATTGTTGCCACTTTAGTGCACCTGTCGTTAAGTCCATGAACACCAATACAGCTGAAAGTGATTAACAATGCCCTCAGCTGCTTAATCAACCAGAAAATTATCAGACAGGTTTAATTGATTTCATGCCAGGCCCAATAAAAAACCTACACTAAATAGAGGTGGAGGTCTTAGGTTAGGTAGGTTTTCCAACACCTATAGTGCAGCTCTGAACATAATCCCCAAACAGTTTTAGTCTAAGTCACGCCCTCATGCATCTGATCAATGCAACGATTCCCTCACAATAGAGGCTAACGACCCCGACGACTCATCAAGAGGTGGGGAGAAGAGGTATTCATAGGCAGTTTCTGCTCATTGAGCAACAATAGACAGCTACAGTTTATAAGCTTGACCCTCCCATATTCCAGTCAGAATTGATAAAGCTCCTCAGATGAGAAGAGAATCATCTTCAAGAAATCAAAGAAATCCAGTTGCCTTCATTTAAACCCTTTTGGATTGTACCAGGATGTTGCAAACATTTTAGTAGTGCTATTGCTATTGTGTGCATCAGTAAATATTGATGTTTAGTCACCAGAAATTGAAGAAATGTGGTTGTCAAAATATGGTGAAACTGAATGGACTTGTTGCCCAAGAAATTAGCCACCCCGCAGAGCTGCTAACGTGATAAGGATGGAATCAGTGCCAACATGGCATGTGCAGGACATCAAGTCTTCATTTGAGCTTCTCATGCCAGATTCCATCCAGAAAATGATTCTGCCCCTCATGTTTTGTATATTTGTTTACATAGTATTAAGTATGGGGTTGCCGTTTCAGATCACATACCTTTTGCTGTTACTATTAGTGTGGAACAACTGCCTGATATAACTGTGGACATTTATGACGGTGATACTGATACTTGTATGAAATGACACTGGTCAGCATTTTTTTTAAACTTCATTTAATTTATGCACATTAAAATCAATACACAAAATTAAATCACTAAAACCACACAGATATTCTGGCTTATAGTAATAATACCCAGCTCTGGTGGCCTAGTGGTAGAGTGTCCGCCCCAAGACTGGGAGATCGGGGTTCAAATCCCGGTCGGGTCATACCAAAGACTTTGAAAAAATGGGACCCAATTCCTCCTCGCTTGACACTCAGCATTAAGGGGTTGGATTGGGGGGTTAAACCACCAAATAGTTCCCGAGCGCAGCCACAGCTGCAGCTCACTGCTCCCCACCACGGGGATGGGTCAAATGCGGAGATGTAATTTCACCAGTGTGTGATGATGACTTGGGACTTTAACTTTAATACAGAACACCTAAATAATATCTTCTTGGCTAAAGAAGCTATTTTGTGCAACAATGTCAATTGTAAGAATCTGGAACATAAAGGTGAACTCTGCTCTATGTATGAGGACATAGTGGATGCCCTGTATGGCAGTGGTAAACCATTTGATGTCAAGTGTAAGAATAAGCAGAAATATAAAAAGTCAGGCCTGGCTGGAAAGAAATTGTTGCTACATATCAGGAGGAAGCTCGTGTAGCTGTGGCATTACAGTGTAATCTTAAGGTGATACAGGTGAACAATGCCACCTAGGGAATTGCACCCTAGGCCATTTGCTCAAGAAGTTGCCAAAACTGGTGGTTCCATTCTCCAATTTTAATTTCACAAAATTAAAAACAAAGAACTCTCCTAAAAAGGATCCAATGTTCTTAAAACACCCAGTTGGAGCTTACCAGACAGGGCTAACTAAAAAGGGAAGTAGTGGGCATCCACCGCCACCAGGACACCCGTGAAACACTACACACGAAGAAGACGAAAGACCCCACCACCAATGAAACAGCATGCCACACAAGGAAGGGGAACAGGATGCCACACCAGGGGGAAAAAAAAACCACACCTGCCAGCAGTCTCCAACTGGAAAAAAAAAGGAATTAATGAGACAATTAAAAAAAAACTATAATTAAAAATAAATAAAAAACATGTCACAACTCCACCCAAGCACTGATCGTAGTCCTTATTGCAGTGGTTACAGTCCTTTGGAGCGGAAAAGCGTTGCTTGTAGCCTTAGCTGTATCAGCCGATTGTATCCTCGGGCCTCGACCAGGACCCCGCCTGACGCAACCCGTTGTTCGGGTCTCAATTATCGAAGGAGTTCCTTTGGTTTCCCCAATTCCAGCAGGCTAGCACTACAGCATGCCACTCTTAAGGCATTCAGCTACTAGAAATAAAACATGGAGCAGAACAGCTCCCAACAAGTCATCACAGCAAGGCAAAGAAGCAGCTTCTGCAAAGCAACTGGGGGCTAACGGCAGCTAATCACTGTCTTTGTCCTACAATTAAAAAGAAACATTATTAAAACACCTATTTCATGGCTGAAGAGTAAAGCATGTCCCGACTACATACCAATCAGGCAGTTCCTCCAACAGCAAATGTGTACTTGTTAGCTGGTTAGCTGGTGTTGTGCCTATTTACAAAGCGGAGGCTTAATACAAAGTGAGAAGCACGTGAAGGGAATGGATTCGAAATACCAGCTCTACTCCAGATGAACGTAACAAGAGGGACCCACGACAGGATAATCTGTACAACAATACATCATTAAGTAATAGAAGGCAAAAAAAGTAGCATGACCACGTTAGCAATATTACCTATAGGATGAGATGAGGGGGCGTGCCCTTGATTATCAGACAGTTCAGCGTTCTACCACTGCTGAACGTCATTGGTCTTTTATAGTTGTACAGCCTGCTGGTGATTGGTTACCAATAATAACTGATAACACCTTCCACTAATCAGGAGAGGAATTGCTCTCCCACTACACAGCTTTTAAACTTTGGGACATAATTGGCAGACCCAAGCAAGGTTCAGAGTTTGAATGGAAAAAGCGTGCAAATGCCAGATATAAGTATGCAGTTCGTTTTATATCAAAGAATGACCAGATCATGAGGGCAGATTCCATGGCCAGGAAAATGATGAGTCATAATGGCAAAGCGTTTTGGAAAGAGGTAAAAACATTTAAAAGCTGCAAATCATCTCCACCAGGTACTGTGGAAGGTGTGTCTGGGGCTGATAATATTGCAGAACTGTAGAAACAGCACTACTATGCAGTATTCAACTGTGTTACAAGTGATGCGTATGAGGATGATGCAAATATAGCTGACGAACCTATTAGTATAATGACACGAGGTCTATGAAGCTAGTCACGAACTATCTAGTAATAAAGATTGTGGTTTAGATCACATCAGTGCAGAGCATTTGAAATATGCTAGCCCAAGACTAGCTCCTCTTTTAGCTCTTTGTTTTACTGGTTTAATGACACATGGCTCAATGCTGGGAATTCTGCTGGTCCCAGTTATTAATGACAAAGCTGGGAAGGTGACCAGTGTGTATAATTATAGGCCGATCGCTCTAGCCAATATATCAAAAGAGATAATGTGGAGCAGGTGGAGTGAATGAGTCTGATGAGAAGCAGTCTGTGGTTGCTGGGGAAACTGAGCTTGGCTGGGACAGGAACATGACAGTTTATTTATATAGCACCTTTCACAGAAAGAATCACAAGGTGCTTCACACGACAAAGTGATAAAACAATCATAACGGTGCCAAAAAGAAGAGTAGCTACCATAAAATAAAAATAAACACCAACCTATATAGCAAAATTGAAGCTTTATAGAAATAAAATCAATAAAACCTACCATAAAAGCAATAAAACAGACCTAAATCATAAAAGCAAAGCTATTAAAATCAATAAAAATCAACAGAATCAATAAAAAGCCTGAGTAAAAAGATGTGTTTTTAATTGCTTCTTAAAAGACTCAACAGTGGTCAGAGAGGGTAGGGTAGGTGGTAATGCGTTCCACAGTGAGGGGGCCATTGCCTGAAAGGACTCGGTCACCTCTGGTCTTAAGCCTAGTTCGGGGCATGACCAGTAACCATTTGCCTGAAGATCTGAGAGAGCATCCTGGACTGTGGATAGTCAACAGATCAATGATATAATCGGGTCAAAAAGTAAGGACTAAGATTTTGAACTGGATCCTATAGAGACCTGGGAGCCAGTGAGTCGTTAAAACAGGGGTGATGTGAGCTCTTTTACTGGTGCATGTTAAAAGTCTGGCAGCGGAGTTTTGCACCACCTGAAGACATTGAAGGTCCTTACTTAAACATGTAAAAATACTGTTACAATAATCTACACAAGAGGAGATAAAACATGTATTATCATCTCTAGCTCCTTTTTAGAAAGCATAGTCCTGAGTTTAGAAATATTTCTCAATTGGAAGAGACAATTTTTAACTAACTGGTTTGTGTGTTGTGTCAGAGACATCTCAGAGTCAAAAATAACACCGAGGTTGCGGACACTCAATCTAGCTGAAGAGGCCAATGTACCCAAGTGGTCTTTGATTATTTGGAGCTTATTCCCAGGAGCAATAATAAGAGTTTCAGTCTTGGGTTAAGCTAAAGTCTGTACTCAGCCAACGTTTGATTTGGCACAGACAATCCATGAGTGGAGACAATAAATGCAACTCATTCTCATAAAAGGAGCAGTACAGCCAGGGCCGGATTTAGGAGGATGTGGGCCCATGGGCTTCAGTCAATTTAGGGGCCCCTATTCTCAAAATTGTTGTATTAACACACACAGATGCATGCACGCACACACGCACTATATATGTATATATATATAATTCTTGAATGAATAGGTTTGCATTTTATAGAAAGAAAACACAATTTCAACTTTGGCTTCTAAAAGCTGTGTGAATCCATAACCTATCATTAGGAAGTCATTTACACATAGAAATGTTTAATACAATTCAAACTCTGCTTTTGCTGTCGAATCACTTATACAAACAAAAATAAACAAAAGACAAAAGCGTACTTATCTGCCACTAAGAAGACTGACTGTGCTCAAAGCAAAAGATGGATCAGGCAACCAAGCTTCTTGTTATGTTCTTCTTTTGTTTATTTTCTATCTCCATTGGTTTATTCTTGTTTTAACACAGTATTACGATGTTTCATTTACCTTTAATCACTGACGGTTTCGGCGACTACTGTCGCCATCTTCAGAGTCACGCCGACTTGACGGCGTTACTTCCGCTGTTTATTTGCAGGGAGTAAGGGGCGTTGCCACCCCCTACTGCCTGCGCCTTCCAGGTCGATCAACACGTCCCATGAATGATCCAGCGTGTACACTCCATCCCTATTCATGGTCCTGGGTCCACGTCTCCTTATAAGCAATAGAGATAAGGAGACGTGGACCCAGGACCATGAATATATGTATGCAGATGATTTGGTGGTCTTTAGCCCAAGCAGTGCTGGTTTACAGCAGCTACTGAATATTTGTAATGAATATGGGGTACAACGCGATATTCAGTATAATGCTAATAAAAGTGCTGTTGTGATATGTAGAACAAAGCAGGTTAAAAAGCTAAACTTCCCTTTGTTCAAACTGTCTAATACGGATCTTAAAGTCTGTGAAAAGGTGAAATATCTTGGCCACTGGATAAATAATCAAATAAGGGATGATGATATTTATAGGCAACGTTGTAAGCTTTACGCGCAGGCCAATACTATATCACATAAGTTTGGTTTTTGTTCATCCCCAGTTAAGGTGGCTCTGTTCAAAGCATATTGCACTTTATTATATACTGCCCAACTGTGGTCCTCATACAATAAAAGCAGCATGAAGAAGCTGCAAGTTGCATATAATGATTCCCTATGAGCTGTACTACAAATACCCAGAGGGCGAGTGCCAGCCAGATGTTTGTTACTGCTGGTGTGTGCACTTTTAGAGCTCTGTTACGAAGGGTAATGTTCACCTTTAGAGAACGCCTGGATAAATCTGCCATAAGTATAATCTCGGCAATTACTGATCCTGCAGTGAGTAGTTGTCGCCATTTATCCAGTAAAAGAAAGCACCGGTTGATGTGTCTGTGATTACTCTCAGTCAAGTGGATCATTTACATTTTATAATAGTTTTATGGTTTTAGAGGGTAAACACCTTTTATGTATTTGGATTTGCTATTTTGTGTGTTTTAATTCAGGTTTGTTTTTATCCGCTTTTATTTTACGTTTGTATTTTTGATTTGTTTTTATCTGCTTTGTAATACCTGGCCTTCACTGAAGACCGCATCAATGAGGACTAGAGTAAAGTGTGCATTAAGTGTGCAAAAGGGGCGTGGTCAACTTCTGCACTTGAGGATCGGGACACCCTATGCACTCGCACCCCTGGCCGGGAACACACAGTTGAAGGGCGCAAGGATGGAAGTGCAAGTATTGGGACTGGGCCTCTGTCTCCAGGAGGAGACAAGTAGCACCTACTTAGCCCAGGATTAAGAGTGTGCAGCAGGCCTGAGCTAATAAGCCCAGGCTCAAGAAGATGTAGCAGGCTCAAGCCCTATGTGGGTGCAACAGGCCAAGCTACTTAGTTCTGGCTCCAAGTGGGTAAAGTAGGTTTGGGCTCCAGAAAGTTGAAGCAGGCTCAGGGTCCAGGAGGGTGTAGCAGGCGGAAGCCATCTTAAACAGTATTGGTGATCAAAGCTGAAGATGATGGAAAGCCCAGCTCAGGCTAACAGATCAAGAATATACCAGGCAGAGACTAGCAGGATCCTGGCTGAACATGGTGAAGGGCTCACATCAGTCTAGCCAAGGTCCAAGCTACAGATGAAGGAAGGCCAGGCCAAGGTGAGTAGAATCCAGGCTGAAGATGGTTGAAGCTTGTGGGTTTTAGATTGCTGTAGCTTGTGAGAAGTTTGGGATCAACCACATGACACAGCAGACCTCTTTGTTCTTCAAGAATATGGTCAAACAGGATTTGACTCAGGCTCAAGGCCTGAGGTCTCAGCAACAAGTGTTGAGGTGTAGAAATATTCCAAAACCATCTGGTCCAAGCGCATCAATCAAAAATTTCCCCCAAATTTTGAGGGTGTTATAACATTTACTGCAACATTTTCACAAAATGGAAAGAATATGTTATTTATAGGAACACACAACCTTAACAGTCAGGGACCAACAGACAAACAATAGAGTGGTAGGGCTGCCATCTTGGGAAAAAACACATTTCAACATAATTTCACATCCTGTTTTCTATCTCCAATACAACAGTTAAATAATAAGTTTACACATTAGAGGGTGGACAAGTGAGAACACAGAGACATCGCCCACATTTGTGGTTCTGTAGACGAGCGACAAAAGGTCACACAGTCTCTGCACCATAAGGCGTGTGAGGGGGCAGTTAGCACGTAGTCCCATCTCATTGTTCTTCATTCGTGTGCTTGTGTGGTTAGTCGTGGTGACCTCTCCATACGAGAAGGGCCAAGATCACGTGGCTTACATATTGTTGCCGCACATGCTTCAAAATACATTGCAATAGACTTTAGGCCATATCGCCCATTTCTATCTGGTAGTTGAATGCGTGACTAATGAGAATTTCATTTATGTTTTAGGTCTCTGGAAGGAAACTGGGGCAAACCCACTTGTGCTTGAGGAAAAGATACCACAACCAGAATTCAAACCTGTGACCTTCTCACTGTAATGCAACACTGCAACCACCTGCATCATCATGCAGCCCTGGCTTCCTTACAATAAATTTACTAAATAAAAGTAATCCATGACCACAGTAGTTTTACAGGCACAGTTTAGCATTGGAACTAAGATTATGAAAAAAAGTTTTTTGTAAGATTAAAAAACTGACCACTAAATAACCCATTAACCCAAACATGATCTTCATTCTTGAGCAGATGATTTTCTTAATCACTAAACCAAAACCCTGCTTTTTTCGTCTTTTACCATTAACAAACATAATTTACACTTATGCAGAACTGTAACACACAATACACAGATTTAAGACATTTAATTTCAGAAATGTAAATCACACTTCTAGTAAGCTCCATATTATATCTGAAACACACAAAAAAACAGTAGTTTACATTAATGGCATTGTTTGAAGAAACACAGATAACTTTTGAGTTTGCATTACAAAATAACATCTCAAATACACTGCCTGGCCAGAAAAATGTCACCACCAAGAAAAAAGGTCACACACACTAATATTTCGTTGCATTCACTGTGGCATTGTTTCAATACGCTTCTGCAATGTCACCCGATTTATTTCCATCCAGTGTTGCATTAATTTGTCACCAAGATCTTGCATTGATGATGGTAGAGTCTGACCGCTGCACAAAGCCTTCTCCAGCACATCCCAAAGATTCTCAATGGGGTTAAGGTCTGGACTCTGTGGTGGCCAATCCATGTGTGAAAATGATGTCTCATGCTCCCTGAACCACTCTTTCACTATTTGAGCCTGATGAATCCTGGCATTGTCATCTTGGAATATGCCCGTGCCATCAGGGAAGAACACATCCATTGATGGAATAACCTAGTCATTCAGTATATTCAGGTAGTCAGCTGACCTCATTCTTGGAGCACATCCTGTTGCTGAACCTAGACCTGACCAACTGCAGCAACCCCAGATCATAGCACTGCCCCCACAGGCTTGTACAGTAGGCACTAGGCATGATGGGTGCATCACTTCATCTGCCTCTCTTCTTACCCTGATGCACCCATCACTCTGGAACTGGGTTCATCTGGACTCAGATAATTTTTTAATAATGCGTTGGACAGTTCTGAACCCAGTTTTAGTCGTTTCTGCAATCTCCTTAGATGTTTTCTCTGCTTGATGCATGCCAATGATGTGACCCTTCTCAAACAGACTAACATCTTTTCCACGACCACCAGATGTGTCTTTCCACATGGTTGATTAAGAAATGAGAAGCAACTCATTGCACCAGTTGGGGTTCAATAACATGTTGCCAGCTGAAAGATAATTGACCGTGCAGTAATTATCCAACAGGAGGCTCCTACCTATTTGCTTAGTTAAATCCAGGTGGCGATTTTTTTGTTGGCCGGCAGTGTACAGGTCCTTCTCAAAAAATGAGCATATTGTGATAAAGTTCATTATTTTCTGTAATGTACTGATAAACATTAGACTTTCATATATTTTAGATTCATTACACACAACTGAAGTAGTTCAAGCCGTTTATTGGTTTTAATATTGATGATTGTGGCATACAGCTCATGAAAACCCAAAATTCCTATCTCAAAAAATTAGCATATCATGAAAAGATTCTCTAAACGAGCTATTAACCTAATCATCTGAATCAACTAATTAACTCTAAACACTTGCAAACGATTCCTGAGGCTTTTAAAAACCAGCCTGGTTCATTACTCAAAACCGCAATCATGGGTAAGACTGCCGACCTGACTGCTGTCCAGAAGGCCATCATTGACACCCTCAAGCAAGAGGGTAAGACAGAAAGAAATTTCTGAACGAATAGGCTGTTCCCAGAGTGCTGCATCAAGGCACCTCAGTGGGAAGTCTGTGGGAAGGAAAAAGTGTGGCAGAAAACGCTGCACAACGAGAAGAGGTGACCGGACCCTGAGGAAGATTGTGGAGAAGGACCGATTCCAGACCTTGGGGGACCTGCGGAAGCAGTGGACTGAGTCCGGAGTGAAAACATCCAGAGCCACCGTGTACAGGCGTGTGCAGGAAATGGGCTACAGGTACCGCATTCCCCAGGTCAAGCCACTTTTGAACCAGAAACAGCGGCAGAAGCGCCTGACCTGGGCTACAGTGAAGCAGCACTGGCCTGTTGCTCAGTGGTCCAAAGTACTTTTTTCGGATGAAAGCAAATTTTGCATGTCATTCGGAAATCAAAGTGCCAGAGTCTGGAGGAAGACTGGGCAGAGGGAAAAGCCAAAATGCCTGAAGTCCAGTGTCAAGTACCCACAGTCAGTGATGGTCTGGGGTGCCATGTCAGCTGCTGGTGTTGGTCCACTGTGTTTTATCAAGGGCAGGGTCAATGCAGCTAGCTATCAGGAGATTTTGGAGCACTTCATGCTTCCATCTGCTGAAAAGCTTTATGGAGATGAAGATTTCATTTTTCAGCACGACCTGGCACCTGCTCACAGTGCCAAAACCACTGGTAAATGGTTTACTGACCATGGTATTACTGTGCTCAATTGGCCTGCCAACTCTCCTGACCTGAACCCCATAGAGAATCTGTGGGATATTGTGAAGAGAAAGTTGAGAGACGCAAGACCCAACACTCTGGATGAGCTTAAGGCCGCTATCGAAGCATCCTGGGCCTCCATAACACCTCAGCAGTGCACAGGCTGATTGCCTCCATGCCACGCCGCATTGAAGCAGTCATTTCTGCAAAAGGATTCCCGACCAAGTATTGAGTGCATAACTGAACATAATTATTTGAAGGTTGACCTTTTTTGTATTAAAAACACTTTTCTTTTATTGGTCAGTTGGAACATGCTAATTTTTTGAGATAGGAATTTTGGGTTTTCATGAGCTGTATGCCACAATCATCAATATTAAACCAATAAACGGCTTGAACTACTTCAGTTGTGTGTAATGAATCTAAAATATATGAAAGTCTAATGTTTATCAGTACATTACAGAAAATAATGAACTTTATCACATGCAAATTTTTTGAGAAGGACCTGTATATGAGAACACATATGATACAATTTGTCTGAATTATTTGTAGAACTTAAAATTTTGCAATTCTTAAGAGAAAGCATGCTGTAGCTCATTTAATTGTGCTGCCCATTAGATGAAATGGTTGATTCACCTGGGTTGGACATGCTCCTCTCTAGCAGTTTTAAGGTTTCTCCCGTCAACATGTGGAGCTCATCCTGTAGCCGTTGGTGACCTTCCAGAGTCAGGTGCCAGAAACATGACTTCCTCTTACCATCCCTACAGAGCTGGTTACAGGTCTTACGGAAACTGTTGTTGAAGCATAAGTTGTGTCGGATGGTATTTTTCCAGCCATCTGGAGCTGTCTGGAAGAACGGGAAGTGCTCTCTGGAAAAGGGCCAGAAGTGATATGAGGACAATGGATAGTTTAAAAAGTAAAAAAATTTTGAACCAGTTTTGACAGATTTATGTTTTAAAATAGAGCAACAAAGGAGAACTATTTATTCAATCTGAAACCATATTTTAACTTCCAATGAGAGGCTCTCTTACCTTAAATCTTGAAAATAAATGAATGGATATTTAAACTTTGAAAAGAAAATGAAAACAGCTAGTGTCTGATTTTAAACTCCAACCTGGTGAAGTTGTATATCTGCTGGACTTTGAGGCTCCCAGTCTGGCTTTTCTTCAGCGCCAAAGCAATGAGGACACAGTAATTTACTGGGGGACGAGGCCAGCATCCAGGTTTTATGGTTTTAGTGTCCTGGGGGAAAGAAATTATGGAAATGAGACAGTACCTCACATTCAAACCTTTTTCTTAATACTACCTCTAAAACACACACATTGTCTTTTTAAAAGTAGCTCTCTGGAGTATTTCTTTTATCTGATGGCACCATCTAGTGACTGACAAGCGTATCACACCAAAAGTCGGTGGACTATAATTTAAGATGGCGACTGCACGTTTCTTGTTTATGAATGTGCTTCTGTAGCCGACAAACAGCTAAAACACGTTGTTTTACAATTATTATTCTCATGTCATGTTTTCATATATTTATATTTTAAAGACTTAGGGCCAGAATATACTTGCAGTTTAACCTCGCGTTGGCGCAAGCAGCAGGCATCGTCTTTGTTCCTATACTTGCTGCTATACAGCGCTGCACTGCATGTAGTACCGGAGTGTTCCACCAGGGGGAAGACGAGAGTACTCAGATCGGATAGAGAGCCGGTACAAACATAACAAACATGGCGTCAATAAAAGAGTTCAGTAACTGGTTAATTTTGAGATTACGGCAGAAAAACAGACAGCAGCTGTATCGTAGATGGTATGAAAGTCCTCTAAACCAGAGACGGAGTCACCATGGTGAGTGTGTCTCGCTCGTTTTGTCAACTCCACCTACCGGTTGCTCGTATATTATAGCGTTTGGGCGCGTAGCGTCGCGTCGTGTCGTGTTAATTTCAGGGGATGCGCACAAACGACACTTCAAATCAACGCAATCTACGCGTGGCAGCCATTTTAAACACGTGTTCGCATCGCTAAACAGCAAGTATATCACGGCCCTTACTTGTCTGTGAAAAGTTCATCAACTCAGCATCAGCCGAGGTACTTCCTTAAATTTGAAGCACATAAGCGGTAGTCTAAGACTATTGATTAATTCTGGTCAGTTTCCTATTGCATGGATTTTAGGGGCAGGGGGCGTGCTTAGCAAAAAAAAAAACATATTGCTTACATTATATCACACTACATGATAAGACAATCACTTTTACGGATTTCTGAAAAATATACATAATTCCTGAAAGGGGAAACTCCGGATTGCTACTTTAATACCATCAGCACTGCCTCTTTACCACAAATAGTTCTTTCCTCAAAAACCTGTTGTCTCAAAATCTAGACATTTCTTTCTGGATCTAAGGATTTAAGCAAATAGCATTTATTTTAAAGGTCAACATAACTTTTCTTCAAATTGTGACAAGATCTAATATTTTCATTCATCAGGATATTTACCGCAAACTTTTAGGATAACCTACAAAAAGTGTAATTGATCATTACATTTTTGAAAATAAGCCTGCTGTTAATTTGCTTTGACTAACAGACCCACATCCTAAAATTTATAGTTTTTTTAAAATAATCCTCACAGAGCTGTTCTCACCACGACTTTAGTGAGCCTTCCTTTGCGTCTTCTCACTGGTTGACTGCAGACTTCATTCTTTATCTGATGGTGAAGGATGACAAGAATTCAAGACTAATTAGAGTGCATAATGGACGAGGATCAGAATCCGTGCGGCTTCTGCCAAGACCAAAAATCTTTCAGTCCAATCAAAGCATTTACGCTGGCTGCAGAGAAGAGCATATCCAGATGGGCTGCAAAATCTTACACCATGTTTTTATATATATATATATATATATATATATACTGCTCACAAAAATTAAAAGGAACACTTTTTTTATTGGGCCTGGCATGACATCCATTAAACCTGTCTGATAATTTTCTGGTTGATTAAGCAGCTGAGGGCATTGTTAATCATAGGGTATCGAGATGAAATCCTTGAACCCTTTGTCAGACCCTACGCTGATGCAGTAGGTCCTGGTTTTCTCCTAATGCACGACAATGCCCGGCCTCATGTGGCAAGAGTATGCAAGCAGTACCTGGAGGATGAAGGAATTGAAACAATTGAATGGCCTTCACGATCCCCTGACTTAAACCCAATAGAACATCTGTGGGACATTATATTTCGGTCCATTAGGCGGCGCCAGGTTGCTCCTCAGACTGTACAAGAGCTCAGGGATGCCCTCACACAGATCTGGGAGGAAATGCCACAAGACACATCCGTTGTCTCATTAGGAGCATGCCCCGACGTTGTCAAGCATGCACACAAGCTCGTGGGGGCCACACAAGATACTGAAAAGCATTTTGAGTTGCAGAAATTAAGTTTTTGAAATAATGGACTAGCCTGCCACATCTTCATTTCACTCTGATTTTAGGGTGTCTACACAATTGAGCCCTCTGTAGGCTGAACACTTTTATTTCCATTAAAAGACTTGGCATCCTTTTGTTCCTAAGACATAGATATCCAACTTCATATTGAGATCTGATGTATCTAATGTGTTTCTTTAAAGTGTTCCTTTAATTTTTGTGAGCTCTTGAACAGTCTGAGGAGCAACCTGGCGCCGCCTAATGGACCGAAACATAATGTCCCACAGATTTTCTATTGGGTTTAAGTCAGGGGATCGTGAAGGCCATTCAATTGTTTCAATTCCTTCATGAGGCCGGACATTGTCATGATTTAGGAGAAAACCAGGACCTACTGCATCAGCGTAGGGTCTGACAAAGGGTTCAAGGATTTCATCTCGATACCTTATGGCAGTCAGAGCATTGCGTTTGTTTTCTTATACATTTTGCTCTTGGTATTGTTTGTTTTTTCTTGATATTGGATGTATTTCAACTGTATATTATGTAAGATATTTGTTGTATTTTATTTACTATGTTTTTGTCTTTATTTAGCAAGGTTGATACCTACTGGTGATTTGATATACTTACACTTGTCACCTGTCTAACACATCTGCTATGTGGAGCTCCTTGATTGGTGATTTTAATTGTTAAGAACCTCCCCGTACTGGTGAGAGCTGTTTGACTCCCTGATGAAGGCTATATTGCTGAAACGCGTTGGAGTCTTTTAGAAAGGCCATTTGTGACATAGCCATTACAATAACAGCTTTTTAACTTTTTCTATTTGAGAGTACCTTGGTGTTTCTTTTTCTATCTGTGATTTCCTTCTTTTTGGTTTAATGGCGGATGGCATAAACAAACCGTGACCTTTGAAGTCTCGAGGGATTTTGTGATCTTGCGAGTCCAGCAAGGAGCACGGCGGAGAAGCCGCTTCACGGATGAGACTGTCCCAGTGTGTACTGGCATGCAGCAAAACTTGCGAGTAAACCGCTTTGCGACACTGATGCTTCCAGTGTGAAGTAGGGGTTATCTGTCATAGCAAGGGCTCTCCAACAGGCTCACAAGAATGGAGTGAGTAGAGTCCAACTTTCTAAATATCTGTCAAGAGCAACGAAGACCGCAAGCCTGTGATTGGTCAGGATGCCGCTTACTTTAACTTTGTCAACAGCATCGCCATCCCCCCTCAAAAAAATAAAACGAGAGCCAATCATATCTATCAACAGACATGGAGCAGATTGAAGAAGTATAAAAGGAAAATGTCTCCATCAATACGTGTGCATGAGTGCAAAGTTACTGATGGAGAAGTATAAACTAGGCTTAAATCTCCTCCCCTTCCAGTTGGATCATGGGTCCCTGGAACAAAGAAAAAATTAATGCAAGTGAATGAGCTATAAAAGCTATTTTCTAACTCACATACTTTCTTTTCATTTAAATTAAGTACAACATATGTGCGATTCAGGGTGTAAGGCAAAGTGGATTAGAAAATTGCTTTTATAGCTCCATTCACTCGCATTCATTTTTTCTTTGTCCCAGAGACCCACGAGCCGACTGGAAGGGGAGGAGACTTAGGCTCCCTATAGACCCGTGGAATGTTATTGTTTACATCTGGGTAATAACGTACATCCACACAATGCTGGAGGGCAAAAAGGACCCTCTGCACCCGCTATCCAGACCTGTATCTCCAGGTTTTAAGTGAACAAAATAAAACCTATGGATGTAGAAATTACTATTTTAGATCTTTCAACACATCTTTGTGCAGATTATCAAAAATTAAACATCTCAAAGCTAACGTTAAGCACAAAGCTTTCAGATCCGTTTGAAATAGCTAATGAGCTGTGGGGATAACAGTCCTCAGAACTGGACGCTAGTATAAGGTTATCTACAGTTATTTGGTTAACACGCTTGGATTTTACACAGCTGAAGCAACAAAGGTGTAACCGATCTTTTCTACATTGTGCGGGTTAATGCTAAGAGATCGCCGTGACACATTTTGTCTTTGGCGATGAACAGATGCTCTGTTTATTCTGACGAGCTCAGCAAACAAACAAAACGGATGGCATTAAAGGCTGCCCGCTCCAATTACAGAACATATTTTGTGTAATTATATAAAAAGAACCTAATTTAACTTGGTTACAAAGGCATACAAGTCATTAGATGGCTATAAATTGTGTCTGTACATGTGGGGCAGATACTTGACTTTTTAATTCTGTCATGATACGATGTGGATGGTTCATCCACTCGAACACTTCATTGCTGTTACCATTGCCTTTGACCTATTCTATCAGACGGAAACCTGTAAAATTTTATGTTACTGTCCTCCTTTCCTCTATTTGAGCAGCCTACAGCACTGCATGTGTTAACCATGCTGCTAGATTTTATTTCGCTGCTAATTAGATCAATTTTTTGATAACTGACAGATAACGCTGGTCAGCGGGGGGGTGATGTCTTTTTGCCCTCCAACCAAAAGCTGGGGGACTTAGGCTAATGATGTCACATGTCATGAGGTCCATACATTGTTATCGTGACAACTCATGTGCAACGTTGTGATTTTTCTCACACAATCCACAGCCAGTGTAAACGGCAGTCCGTCCAGAAGCTGCACAGATTCTGGTCCACTTTCTTGCCACACACTGTAGATGAGACTTCAGGCTCTGACTACTTCAGTCACTGAATTGATATCTCATGTATTTACCATGGAAACTGAATGCAATGGTTCCTCCTGAGTGAGCAGCTCAGCTGTGGGTGGATGTGTTCCTGCAGGTTCTTGAAGAGGTGCCTTGATTACCTGATTAGGTTCATGCTGCAGCTCAGCAGTCTGTCTGTGCTGGATCGGACAGACGATGTTTGGATTCACCAGCAGCCACAGGTTTGGTTTTACAAAAGTATCTGATGGATGAAAATAGCCATTGAATAAAATATTCAGTGCTGAAAAACAACAACCAATTCAATGCCATGTTCATTTTATAATATTGTTTTTGGGAATATAAGAAGGAAAAGAAATTCTGAAACCATTAACTAAGAGTGAAAAGCTCTTAGTTAATGGCCAAGAAAATAGTTTGGTATCAGGAGATAAAATTCTAAATTTAAACATTTTAATTGGATCAACAGTATGTTTCAGAAAGTTATTCTAAAAAAAATGGCATGACTACAATCTTTCTAAATAGTGCAATTTTTAATGCATGCATATGATTAATATATTTCTATAAACAGAAGCAGAAAACCAGTCTTAAATTCCTGACCTATTCCCACAGCAATTCTCTTTGCTCATAAATTATTATTGTCATGTTTTTAGACAAAACAGAGCTGAGAATGATTTAAACAAGTCAGAAATCTGGACAAATGACAAAACTAGCAGATTTTCTCTGAATCAAAGTAATTTGAGTAGATAGCAGAATATTCTAAGTAGGTAATTTTTTGTTTTGGAAAGTTCACTAAATAAAGTTTAATCAAAATAAGTTACAGGTGGTCTTGTGACCATGTTTCTTGTCAATAATTCCCTGTTGAACTCACCTGATGTTTTAGCATAACAAATGAATTCGTCTTTTCTTTTTGAGGCTATTGCTGAAGGTTTTTCAACCTCATCTGTAACAAATCAACAAATCACACTGACACACACACAATAACCAGTTACATAATCTGCAAAAAATAGGAGCTGACTGGATGCTGATCTTACTTAGTTCCTTATGAACAAAGATCAGTCCTCCTTTATGTTATGAATTGAAATTACATTTTGTCCACGCAAACAAGAGTTTGAGTTAAAATGTTTTGTCAAATCTACATTCAAGAAAGAGTTTGGTCTTCACCATGATGGAACTGGTCAGTGGTTGTTGCCAGTTTCAGCTCCTTATCCATGTCCCAGTCCAACAGACCCACAGAACCGTGCAGGTCATAGAAACTGGCTTTGGTTTTAAGCTGGAAAGTCATAGTTTGATGTGTTTCAGATGATTGTTTTCTCTCACGCTGATGGAAACTCTGGTGAGAAGGAAAACTGAAGCCTGAAGGTTGTTCATTCAGCAGCTGGAACAGAACAACCTGATTGGACTCAATCAGTCTGACACAGGGCAGCCTGTCTCTGAATGGACGCACTTATATTATGTGAATTGTGTATGGTTGTAAATGTATTTCTAACAAAAAGATGCATTGATCAACTTTATTTATGGCAACATTTAAGACCTAGAAATTTAAAATAAACCCTACTATAAGCATTTTTTTAAAGAGAAACATATGCATCACTACATAAAAAATCAGGCTTGTTAATGTTGGAGCTTTGTTCCTAAACTTTTATGCCTGAAAGCTCTGAAAATGTGTTCCTACAAAATGTTTCTGCCTGTTTAAGAATATTAAGTGCTACAAAAATACCATAATTTTATAATATTTAATTGCAGAGTACTTAATGGTGTTTTGATGTAGTTCAAAAAAAAGAAAGATCTTTAGAAGAATATAAGAATCAAGAACTGTAGTGATTTATGGAAGGATTCACATTCTAATGCAAATGCTCCTTATCTGGTCTTATGTTTGCCAAGTAGTTCAATATGCCTTAAAGCAGGGGTGAGCAATCCTAGTCCTTGAGGGCTGATATCTAGCATGTTTGGGGCCTAATCCTACGGTGGCCCTGAAGTGCAAACCACACCAACAAATCACTAAACACAACAACAAATTGAGAAACACAAAAACAAAATTAAGAATCACAAACACAAAAGTGAAATCACAAAAACAAAATTAAGAATCACAAACACAAAAGTGAAATCGCAAAATCAAAATTAAGAATCACAAACACAAAAGTGAAATCGCAAAAACAAATTACGAATCACAAACAAAAGTGAAATCGCAAAAACAAATTACGAATCACAAACACAAAAGTGAAATCGCAAAAACAAAATACGAATCACAAAAGCAAATTGAGAAGCACAATTACATTAACAAAACCGGAAAGGGTAGGTACCAGTCAGCAACAGGAGACCATCACTGATTGGACGACTGAGCTGTTTGTCTTTGGAACCGGAAGTTACTCTGCCTGTAGCGCATTTCGTTTGAAGAATGATGGGATGTTTTGTCCTAACTGTGGGAAAAAGCTCGTTGAGGAGTCACCGAACTTTTGCAGCGGCAAGAGGCTTTATGACGCATCTATCATCAGAGACACGTCACTCCCATCGAGTAAGTTAATTAGCATAATAAAAGGTTCAAGCTACTTATGGATGTATTAGCCTAGCATTAGCTGTTTCCAGACCATAGCAGAGCAGAGGGTTGTTCAACGAAGCGAGCTCAGAACATTGAGGCTCATTTGAAAATGCATGCAGCTGTCATAATGACAGTAGTAGAAGGTTTGGGGGCTGTTCTAGTGTTAACGAGAATATTACAGCAGGGTCGCTATAATATTTATGGAAAACTAATATGCATTACTTTGTTTTGACATCCATGTGGCATGTTTTAAATGGGACCAAAATGTAATGGGAGATCTTTTTTTTTCAAACACTATAAAATGTCTAAGAACAAAGCTAAATTGATTCTTAAATATTATTACCAGGTCTCAGTTTTGGATGGACTTGTTTGGAGACCTATGAGACTCTGGAAACTTCAATGGAAGCCACAAACACCAACGCTTGCTGAGATTCTGCTTCTGCTGGATTCTACAGAAAGACCTGGATGAATGCAAAGACCTCTGGAACAAACACAGGATCCAGCCAAGCAGACTTGCATCGTGTCCAGGGGGGTTCCAAACAAACTCTATCTCTTGGCTTACAGGTATTTGAGTTCTTCACAAAATGAATTAAGCTTTTGCAATTTAACAAAATGCAAAGTGTTATTGCTTAAGTTGGTTATATTCATAATTTTACACATAGGTATGATACAGCAGTTTATAACCTGTCACTGCATGCGTTGATTTATACATTTCCAAATTGTCAGCAAAAAAAGTCTGATATTTCAAATTCTAATTGTAAAAAAACCTTCACTATTCTATTTTCATTTTGCAGATATGGTCACAGCAGCGGCGAGAGGCTTTATGACGCATCTATCATCAGAGACACTTCACTCCCATCGAGTAAGTTAAGGAACTAGAGGCAGGATCTTTAAAAAATCTGTAAAAAATTAAACATGTATGTTCATTTTTTCAAAGCTAATGGGTGATGAAGCGTTATAAACCAAAAAGAATGAGGCCACCCATGTATCGTTCCATTTTCTTGAACAGGCTGTTTGCTGCAAAATGCGCTGCAGTTCGGTCATGAATTTCCCGCGCTGCCCTACGGATATGGCGTCAATTGACACTGCTTGCGCGTTCACGACAGCTTCAAAACAGAAAGAAAATGTGTTCGACACTGCAGATCGGTAGGTGGCGCTATTGCACCTTAAGTTGCTTGCCAACCGCCAAACTCCAAAAGAAGAACTGTGGGAATGGATTCTACTGCAACCAGCAAACGACCAAGCGTGGCACAAAGGAAGTTTATTCAGCTGCATCTCGTGAGTCAAAGACCAAATATGGTAAAAGACAGGCAGGGACCCGAATCTATATCGGATACATGATTGACGAATGGAGGCTGCTTCAACTATATCTGGGACTCAAAAAGGATGCTGCCATGGCTCATTTCCTAGTGAGCAGATAAGAAACATTATAGGTTGTGTTTAGAGATGATATGACAATGATCTGACCTCACCGATGACTCAGAGAGAGCTAGCGTGCAGTGGCATTAGCTGTGATCATGCTACAGTAGTAGCATTAGCTGTGATCAGGGCTGCAGCGTGGATTGCTTCGCCGCAATATTGTCCGTGAGAGCGGCGGGGAGTTGCCTTTTCAGCGTGAGATATTGGAGGTGTGGCGTGAGAGCGTGTGAAGAGGGTCAGGTAATGGTATTTTTGTGTTTGTGTAACATAGCCGTCTGTGCACGCTCCCGTGCTGGGCTGCAGTTACTCGCAGAGCCGGGCGCGTCGCTCGTGAGCATCGTTTCTTTTTTCCTGCCTCTAGTTCCTTTAATAAGCTTAATAAATGTTCAAGTTACTTATGGATGTATTAGCCTAGCTTTAGCTGTTTCCAGACCATAGCAGACCAGAGGGTTGTTCCATGACCCCCTTAATCTTTCTTAGTAGGGTGGTCAACTAGTTTCCCAAATAAATCTAGCATCTTATCCGTTTGTCCCTGGGAATGGCCCAGCCAGGCTCGGTCCCGCTCGTCTTCTTGGCTTTCCTTCTTCTCCATCCTCTCGCACCGTTCCCTAAGGCCCTCTGCTGCATTGTCATTCTTTCTCCACCTTTTCACTGACCTCAAAGCTTCTGGTGAGCTGCTGGGCTCTGATCTCAACTCCCCTGATGCTGATGTTGTGGCCTCCTCCTGTTGCTCTTCAGTCTGGCTGGGTCTGATCAGTATACTGCTGAGCCCTGAAGAGTAGAGACTGGCCAATGGCTTCATGCATTGCTGCATAAAATATCCAGCTGGTTGCTGTTACCTCTCCCTCCTGTGTCCCTGACCCAGTTTTTGGGAGTGACAAGTCCTAACAAATTTTTATCATACATTAATATAACATATGCCAAAGGCACTTCATATTGTCAATCATAGTACCTTGTATTTTTTTCTTCAGGTTTTCCCACTTTTTTTGCACTGCTGTGTGATCACCTTTCCATATAAACCCATCATCCTGATGATTTTCTTTATCTATTTCATTAAGTCACAGAATGAGCAGTGATGAAGAAGAAAATTAAAAAGCCGTTTGGAAAATTGCTTATTTATTTTATTTGTGAGTAACATTTAGCAGTTCTATAGTGAAATGGAAAATGCCTTTCTGCTAATGCTTAATAATTTTAGTTTTTTGACACATATGCTTCCATAGTTGTTAGGGTTAGTAACAGTAGTATTAATATACTGCACAACTACATAGTCATGTAATTAAGGTAACAGCAATAAAAAGAGAAGTTTTAAAATCACTGACCCAAATCAATATCAGATCGTATTGAATCGTGATAATCGATTCTAAATCTTGTAAATATAAAAATCGAATCGATTTTTGAAATTTGAATCGATACCCAGCACTAGTCAGCAGCACGACATCCCCACCAGTGCTTAATTTGTAAATCAAACGTTACCGGAACAAAAGTAGTGATGTCAGACCAGAGTTCACTAAGGACAAAACTGATGCCGGATGCTCATGATTAATGGAGTTTTTGACAAATAACTTATAATTGTGCTCACATTCTCAAAGTTTACACAAATTTCTCACAAGGTCACAAGTTCCTCGCATACTGCAGAGTTGCATCAGTGGGTTTGTAGGGACCTCTGACATTTACATACATTTTATTGCTACAATAATTTGTTGGAATACTTACAAAAAAATCATCAATGTGATTTTTTTGCAAAATGCAAACCATTTTCTACCATGAGGTTTAGACAGTCCATCTACTCAGAACAAAAGCAAAAATATGCTTAACAAAAATGATCAGGAAATTATTAGGGATCATCATATAATTAAGAATTACTGTGAGACTAACTCACAGAACACCAAACATGAAAACATCTGAAAATATTCCAGAATCCTTAGAAGGTTATTGCTGTGTTCATGCTGCTCTGATGAGTTGGTTCTGATCAAATGTTTAGGAAGAGCTGGAGCTGCAGTGAGATGCAGTGAGGGTGTCGCCCTCTGCTGCCCGCGCCCTCCTCGCCAATGACACAGTCCCATGCATGATCCAATGGGTAAACCCCATTGTCTCTGTTCATGGTTGTGTGTCCACGTCTCCTTATTTCTGTGGCTTCCTTAATCCATCTTTTGTATTTTTGTTGTTCGGTGTTTATGATCCTTGTTCCATCCCAGTCCATTATATGATTTTCTCTTGTGCAGTGATCTATTACAGCTGATTTTTTATTGTACTTTCTGCTTCCTGTTTTGCTGCTCTTGTGTGTCTTCTTCTTGTCTCCTTCTCCCACTCCTTTCTATGACTATTGTTCGTGTGTTGAGTTGGCGTCCGGTTTCTCCTATGTATGTTTTATTGCATAGTTTGCATGGGATTTCATATATGACTCTACACTTATGTCCTGTTGGTATCTTGTCTTTTGCATGTACTAGTCTTTTCCTAACTGTTGTGTATGGTTTTGTTGGTGTGTTTATTTAATGTTTTTTCATTGATGCTGTTATTTTTTCTGTTATGCATTTGATGTATAGAAGGGTTATCACACAACACAGAATAACCTGTTCACAGAGCTGTTTAAGCTGTATTGTAATTTGATTTCAAACTTATCTGACATGCAAAAACTAATGATAAAAGAAAGACGTCTTATTACTTTCTGTCCTTGTAGCGGACCGCAGCACAATCATCTCTTAGGCCTGGCTCACCAGGTGCCCAATCAGAAACAAAGTATCTTTGTCCATCACACCAGATCCATTCATTCCCTGAGCCTCTGTACAGACCAACCAGGCAAAAATATTGGTCTAAGATCAATATGTTGTTGTCTGACTGGATGTAGATGGTGGTCAAGTCAGTGTAGTATCTGGATAAAAAACTCACACAGTTACATCTACAAAGCTGTTTTTTTTTAACTCTGATGTATAAGGAATAAAGTCACAACATACATTTACCACCAATAATGCAAGTGAAGTTTCTCAGCTGTCCAGGTCATGGTAAATCTAGTAAGTCTGAATAAATGTAACTTTTGGTAGCTTAAATGAATTTCACTTCTTATCAGAGGAGCTTTGTATTGTAGTTAGAATCAGGGGCATAGCACCAAATTCTGGGCCCTAGGTACAAGCCATCTAGGTGGGCCCCCACGCTCACTTGTCTATCTCTTGTGCACATTTTTTGTCATGCGCTATAAGACAAGTTAATAAACGTGATCTTAGTTTAACCTCTATATTGAGCAAACACAAATGCCTGCATAATAAAAGTGAAATCTCAGTGCTATCTGGAGAGAATGAGGGCCCTGCTGCTGCTGCATCTAAAGGGTTCATGATGTTAAGCTATGCTAATACTGATATATATTGTTGCAATAATGAAAGGTTAAATACATATGAAATTAAATAAACCAGGTTCTGTCTGTGAATGTAATGTACTCTAAATTTTATAATCCCTGCATTATCAATAAAATCATAAGATTGTCCGTTTTCAATATCAAATATAAACAAATGAAATATGATTCAACTGGAGAGGCAAAAGTGGCACAATTCAATAAATAGATAAAGCCCAAAATAGTGTGCTTAAATAATTATTTAAATATAAAATTAATGGATTGTGTGTCAATAAAAATATTTAATTTTAAAAATCATGTATAATTATTTCATGATTTTGTTTATTGTTTCATGGTCTTCATCAATATTTTTTTTTCTGTCAACCTCACCCATCAAAGTCAGTGGGTGGAGCTAATTCTGATAACAAACATGGCAGCTCCCTTTATGAAAGATTTCAAGTTGGTGAGATATTTTAAACCTAACAGATAAAACAGAAGTTGCTGACCCAGAATCTGTGGTAAAACAGTAGTGCTTCATCAATACAGGGTGTTATGTAGAAATGTGTAACACTGTCAAAACTGTCCCCACTTCTCTAAATCATACTACAGTTACAGCCGTCAGGGTGTTCTCCCTAATAAAGCATAAAAATATCAACGTACAATAATAAAAATCTCTTCCAGTGAACACAGGAGAAACTTTAATAGTGATATTTAGCCATTCAGATGCATTTACCTGCTACAGTGTACTTACAAACAAGATCTTCTTTTTAGTAATTTTCTTAAAACACTATACCTTCAACTACAGAAAAAAAAGTTTTTTTTAATGTCCACTAGGCAGCACATCTGTACATAACACCCCATATTGACCAAGCACATGCAGGAGTACTTCTACAGATATTCTATAGTCAGTCTCTCTATCAGTGAGGAAATTCCTCTTGTACTGTTTTACCACTGATTCTGAGTCAGCAACTGTTTTACTTGTAAGGCTTAAAATATCTCTGACCAGGTCAATAAAAATCCTCTAACATATAAGCTGCCATGTTTGNGTTCCCAACTAAATATTTTGTTAGCAAGCTAAATATTTAATTTAAATATTTAGTTTACAAACTAAATATTTAAATCAGATCTAAATATTTAGTTTGTAAAATAAATATTTAATTTACTAAATAAATATTTAATTTGGAGCTAAATATTTAGTTTACAAACTACATATTTAGTTTACAAACTAAATATTTAGATCCTAGCTAAATATTTGTTTTAGAGCTAAACATTTAGTTTGCAAAATGAACATTTAAATTGTAAAATCAATATTTATGTTTAGCTCCAAATTAAATATTTAGTTAGTAAATTAAATATGTATTTTAAAAACTAAATGTTTTGGTCTGAGCTAAATATTTAGTTTGTAAAATAAATATTTAACTCTAAATTAAATATTTGGCTTGCTAACTAAATATTTAGTTGGGAACATTATCATTTATAAATGTATGAATAACATGGTAAAAATATGACTTTGAAAAAATAAATTCCATTTTTATTTCTTATGATAAGTTAAATAACCCAAAATACTGCAGTTAAATTATGACTCTTTGATTTTACAAATGGCACCCCATACATACCTTGCAACAAGAGCTCATGTAATAATTAGGCTATGCCTTTTTCCAGCTTTCAATATGGGCCATAATCTGGGATTAACAAGACAGTTTTTGAGGTCTGTTGCATTCAGGTTTTCGCAGTACCGCGGGAAGTAGGGGTGCTGGAGGGGCTGCAGCACCCCCTGCTGGTGACCTCAAATATTTATTTACCACTATGGCAAAAAAGCGGGTTTTAGACTTTTTTGGGAAGCCTCGAGAAAACGAAAGGAGATGCAGCAACAGTGAGTTCTGGGGTATATTGTCATGTATCCGGTCCAAGATAGTGCATTGACAGTTTATTTGCAGTTTATTTTGTGCTTTTTATTGTATTTCAGAGACTTTTTAACACGATCATTCTCCTCCACCTCTTCGTGCACTCACCACCTCTAAACACACGTTTACCATCATTTCCGTCCACGAATAAAACGCTTGTTGCGTATCTTTATAGTCCTCCAGCCACGGGACCACACTGTTCATGTCACACTGTGAGAACTCCATGGGTGCCACACTGAACGGCGCAACCTGTCAGTGAGCCAGACTGCACGACGTCTCGCTCCAAGAGGACATGCTATATGTCACGAGCGCACCCCCCAAAAAGCATACGTTACAGATAAGCAATACAACGCTGAAAAGAGAAAAATGCGCCACAGTAAACAATTTTTAGTGTCAGCTCATGACCTAGCTCATCTTCCTCAAAGAGGAAGAATTGATCCGCATTGGCCTCAGACTGCAGCTGCGCGTCTCCTTTTCCCGTCTTCCAGCTAAACAGTTGATCTGTCTGCTGGACATCCATCCTTCTCATCCTCCTTTATACATAAAAAACACTAAACTACAGAGAAGTAACTATCTATCTGCCACAAATCGCTCCAATATCTAAAGTTTTGCCGTCTGTCTCAGTGACAGCGCATCAGCGCACCTTTTGACCCCTGCTGTCAGATCACGCAGCAGCATCCTCTCCATCAGCAACAAATCTACTGAACCCATTCTTAGTTTAATTATTTTAGTATAACTCCGGTTTTATTTGGGCTATTAACAAAAATAAAAACTGGTGTGTAGTTTATAATCCGCATTTTAAACATACCGTAAGTTGAAACCAAAGACTGTATATATAAGATTTGAAACGGAAACTCAGAGAGGCGGAGTCTTGCTGCTGCGGCGTCTCAAAGGTGTGTTTTCATTAGTCAACTGCAGACAGGAGTCGTAGGTTTTCGAGCAGTGCTGAAGACTGTTGGAGGCTGTCTTCTTTCTAATAATGAGACTCGTATCAATGCATATACTACACGTAGGCTTAGGCTATGATTCACCTGGACATAACGAGTTGAGCGCAGCTGAGCTTTTTTTTTTTTCAGCACCCCCTGCTGAAAATATGTTCCCGCGGCTATGGGTTTTCGTATAGCATGATGACACTGGCAGCTTCACATTCCTGAGATTACCAGGAATCCATCGATACCAAGTTTGTCCTGATCCATGAGTGGGAAGGAGCTGAAATATCCACACAGAGAGAACCTGTTTTAACTGCGAGGTCCGCGAGTTTATTGGCGGCGGCCGCGATATTAATTCTAATAAATTATTAGCAAAGTAGTTAATCTGTTGGAAAGAAAGCAGTCAACAGCTTTTCTTGCCTTCTTTCCTTTTCTTCTCTCAGTTTTTTTTTCTGATGGCCTGATTGGTGCTTTTTGGGCAACATGATGATGCCTCGAGTCAAGCCTACTGTAGTCTGGCCGGCCTGTCTGAGCTTGCAGCTTGCAGCCTGTCGCCGCTGCTGAGAGGAANTTTTAATGAATTAAATATTTTATGGTTCATGTAATTAAATATTTAAAATATTTAATGATACATTTCTAAAATTAATTAATGCTTTAGCTATTTATTGAATTGTGTCACTTTTGGATCTCCATACCTTATTGGGTGCCATTTGTAAAGTCAAAGAGTCACAATTTAACAGCAGTATTTTAGGTTATTAAGTCTATCAAGAGAGAATTTTTTTTTTCAAATTCATATTTTTACCATGTTATTCATACATTTATAAATGTTAACNGTTAAGTTACCGTAAACTCACTCTAAAGTACTTAACCATAATTTCTCATTAACTCACCCTAATCACACAGTACTGGTACCGGAAAAGTCCACCTCCGTCAGTCGGTACCGTGATCCTGCACGCGGTGATTTACCTTTTAACGCCCGTATTTTACCAAGATAAGGATAAACGGTAAGATACCGTAAAAAAAAAGGGTAAAAAAAATACACGCACTTACATGCGCACGCTCGTGCGCGCACTCACGCACATGTACATGTGTAATATGTTTATATAAAATTAAGATGTAAACAAAATGAACTCTGTTAATATTTTATTTAATTTTCATTTAATTTATACACATACCACAGTAAATCAAACGTGAGGGAGCCTCCTCATTAACACAGTACGTTTGGAAATGTAGTGCTGATAGAGGTAAAAAAATAAATAAATAAAAAACTGTTGCACACAAGTTTTATATTGAACAGAGAAAGCTCGTTCTTTGAAGGATGGTGAGAGGTTGTCTCCGTTCTTCCTCGCCTGTGGAGACAGGTATATCCCAAAATCGGCAAAATCACATGTTAACACCTTCCTGCCTGCAGCTTATAATTAATGACAGTATCACAATTAACAAGCTTTGAACGATTAAAACAGTCAAACTGGAAGTGTCCCACTCAGATTCAGTCAGCTACTGGAGGAAAGTTGTGAACCATCTTTAGCTCCACCAGAGTCCAGTCCTTCTGCTTGTGCCAGCGTTAGAGGTCCATGTTGTTCCTTCTTCAGGGTTAATCCTAACAACAACAAAACCTTTAAGTATGACATAATAAATCTGTATAATACAGGAACGTTGTGTTGTGAGGAGAAATGATGACTAACTTGATAATTCAGTCATCATCTAGCACTAATCATGCAAATGTTCCAACATACCTCTGAATTAGTTCCAATGTTGCACATGCCGCCTCTTGGTATTCCAGGTTCAGTTCATAAAATGGCCCAAAGAAGACGGATGCTTCAGCAAGAGCTCTCTTTGTCCAGTTGAATGATTACACTCACCATCCAGCAGGGGGCAGTCCAAAAGTCCTATCTAAATGAATAAAAGCAACACTCGTTTATTCTGCAACATAAAATCATTACAACACCTCATTCACATCATATTTATTCTTTATTATCATCAGTAGAACCTCGGGGTAACACAGGCCTCGGGGTTAATCTGGCCCTGCAGAAAAACCCTAAAAACCCAAGGTTGTAGATTCAACTCCGGCTTCTACCGCTATTTGTCAAATTATCCTCCCCACGCCGTGTCCTGCCCGGCTTTAAAGCGATCAGAATTCATGTCTGAGTTCCACAAACAAGCCTTACAGTTTTACTCTCACAGGTGGAGCGTCAGCTCCAGCTAAAACGCTCATACCTACCATCACCTACCCTCACCTGGAAACAATGACTGCACAATTAACAGCACTAAGCACGCGCAGCAATTGTGGCTAATAAATCACCTATGAGGTTTAAAAACATTCGGGAAAAGTTAACTAAGCTAGTCTCTTTCTGTGTCCATTTTGCAGCAATTGCATGAAAATCACACCCATTTAAAAGCCAAAACAAGCAGTGAGATACTTACCAGGTCCTATAAGCGCTTTGAGTTGCCTTCGGGTAGGAAATGCGCTATATAAATAAAGCTGCCTTGACTTGCCTATAAGGAAAACGAGTGTAGATGTATATTTCTTCTAGTTTTAAAAGTGCAACACAGCGATTGTGTGTTCTGTGTTTTTTTTTTACCAAGCTTTATTGAACAATCGTGCAAACTCTTTCCGCTGTTGTTTTGAAAGGGAATATCCGGGCTAGCTGTGTTGCGTCAGGTAAAAGTGATGAACTGCGCCTGCGCGGGGCCATGAGACAGAATCACGCAGCTGCGGCTGCAGCCAGGTGTACTTGCAGCCTTATGCTTGCAGCCACAGAGCTCAGCTTGCAGACCCGGAAACCGCAGATTCACGCCTGCTGCAAATTCATGCTTCTGTTTTTGAGACAGCGCCCTCTGAAGGATGACTGTTCAACTGCAACGGCAGATTCAAAACATGCCTATTACTTCACTGTCAAAAGGCAGACAGAAGTTAGAAATTTAAAAGTCAGAATGTTATTACAGCAACATAACAATGACTTAATTTCTGGTAGAGCTTACTACATCAAACTATTAAATAACTAAGTCTTCTTACGTCTAACTGAAACAAGTGTTTTTGCGTTCCTTCACATACATTTACACATAATGATATTTTTGTAAAGCACTTCGTGTCTGCAGCCATCAGGCTTTTAAATCTTCTACATGTGCTGGAGGAGCTGCTAGACATTCATTTTCCATTGGGATCAATAAAGTTCATCTTCATTTATCTTTAAAAACAAACTGTAAATGGAGAAAAAATGCAGTGGACCACTGAAATGATGTATAAACTTTATTAAAGTAAAACTTTTTTGTTTAAAACCCAGCAGCTGTTCTGCATTATTGCTGTTTATTGTGTGGATGGTCCTGGTAGGCCATGGTGTGTGTGTGTGGGGGGGGGGTCTGCAGAGAAAAAAAAAGATATTAACCACAAACTTGAAAAACACTAACTGTAATGTTCTACAGCAAACTCAATTCAGTTTATATTTACATTAACAGCCTTACCTACCATTTGAACAGAGCTCCTTTCTTTAACTTTTGCCTTTGTGTGTAATAAAAATAACATTTAGCATAAGGGAAACCAACTGTTTTATTTCTTTCAGGAAATAAGAACAATTTCATACTTTTATGAAAATTTTGGCCTATAAGCTTTTCTGTCACATCATTCACAATTAATGTAATTCTTTGTTTAATTTGTCAAAGTGTGAATGTAATTAGTTCAGACCTAGATACAGACCAGTCCTTTCCACTAAGCTGCTTGGCCTGCATGTGGTGATAAAAGGCATCAACTCACTTTAAACTAAACACAAGAAAATGTTCATTTTGTTGTCAAATTTAACTTGACGATTACATTTAGTTTTGAAAGTTTGGTAGAAAAGATATTTTGAATTATGAAACAAATAATGTGCTTCACATTCATAACTTACTCTCTGATCGTCCTCCATCTTGGATTGCTATAAAGGGGCGGCGCCGTCTCAAAAGCAATAGAAGAGTGAACTTGCGGTCTCCGGGTCTGCAGCCATATCCTTCTTGCAGCTGGAGGAGTGGCTGAAAGTCTTTATGAACTGTAAAAGGTTCAAGGTGTGGTTTCTTTAAAGCTAACATTTCTACTGTTTATCACACATTGCCTACCTCACAAGGTATGACCCCGCCCACTGCAAAAGCTGCAGTCGGCAAGATGCATTGTGGGTAGCCATCTTTTTAGGTATTATGTTCTATTTTGGTGTGTTTATGCATGTTTATTGTGGGGGGTTATGTTGTTCTTAGTTATTGCTTTGTTGAGTGTTGCAAAGGTGGAGTTATTTGTTGTTGTCATGGTGGCACCATACGTGAGGAGGGCGGTCCAAGGAATGGGACCACTGTGCTGTTCCACTGTTCATAATAAAGTGGTGGTTCACTGGTCTCAGCTCCTTGTGTTCAACACTCACTGGCTACCTGCAGTCATATGGTGCATGAGGCATGAGTTAGCCAGCATCTTTCAGTGTCAGTTGGTTCCATTGGTAATGTAGTAATGCTAACATGTTGAGTTATACTCTACTTATCTGGGTTCTCAGTGAAACAAAACCATAACCCCAGATGTGACGACCTAATAATTGTTGAGTTTCTATTAGTTGTACTTTGTTGTTAATTAAAACAAAACCATGGTTTTGAATTGATCCTCAATCATCACCACAGAATTATTTCAATTGAAATGTGTTACAATTCTAAAGGATCACTGGCATCATGTCTGTTTGCTGATAAAAATCTGACATTTATACAAATGGCACTAGGCAGATATTGATCATTGATATTTAGACAGTCAGGACTGATAGATTTGCATTGATGTTATTTTGATAATCTGAAAGGATTTTTTTGACTTTAGGCTCAGTTAAAGTCTTCAATCTTTTTTATGAGACTATAATTAAAATATGTCCAATTTGTTTTAAGAAATTCCTACATGTATTATTATGGTAGCTCATTTAAAAAATGCATTATATTGTAGCTTATTCTCTTTTAGTTGAACATCATAGTACATAGTGTAGTTTATCTATCTTACTGATTTCACAAAGAATTGTTTTTGTAGTGCAGTCTGAAAGATTTGAGTCATTTCTTTGAGGTCTACAGTGAAAAACAAAAGATATGCAAATGATGTTGACTGAATAATGTCAGAATAATTCCCAATAGTTATATCTGCAGTATTTTACATCTATTTCCATTAAAACAGTGAAATACCGTTAAGACTATGTGATTTCGTTAAATTTACTCACACTGACATGAAAATTACAGTACTACACTGCAAACATGTTAGAGATAGTTTACTGTTGATTTTACAGTAATACACCATGGGAATTACAGCAAAGGCTGAAGTCTGCAGTATTTTACATCTGTTTCCATTAAAATGGTGACATACCGTAAAAACTATGTGATGCCATTGAATTTACTCACATTGACATGAAAATTACAGTACTACACTGCAAACATGTTTAATGGTATTTTACTGTTGATTTTACAGTAATACACCATAGGAATTACAACAAGGGCTAACAGTGCAGATGTCCCGCTTTGTGCGGGACAGTCCCGCATTTTCATCACTTTTCACACGTCCCGCAAATTGAGACTTATGTCCCGCATTGACAGTCTCCCGTTTGGAGTTTCAACTTGCATAACCTGTGTGGAGAAAGCTGCCTGTTGCTGTGTCAATCGAACCACGAGGCGGGATTTTAACACAGGTCTGGAGCGCGCACCCGAACCACCGAAGCAGAAGCGTCAGCGAGCACGGAGGAAGGATGAGCGCGGTGGAGAAAATGCTGTTAGAATAAACTAGTGGGTTAAAAGTGTTCAGAGAGACTCTGTCAGAGTCTTTGTGTTTTAGGAGCCATTTTTTGTGTCACGGCGCGGAGTGCGATATGAAACAGAGCTGAGAATCCAAGAGTCACAAAAAAATGTTGGTCAGAAGCAGGTTTCCTATTTAGAAAGGTCCCAAATGAGTTTCTAACACACACACGGTGCTGGAGTTGTTTTTCTTTCAGATACAAGCTAAACTCTTAAAGTACATTAAACAAATACTGAGAGAATTTAATGGGAGCCTTTATTACTTTTTCTCAGAATTTGGAGGATAAAGGTAATTCTAAGAAACTCTATTAGATCTGAATATCTTCAGATTAAAGTTAGTAATGTTTTTTTTCTCCCATAAATCTGGATGACTCTAAACTTTCTGCTGTTAAATCCAGACAAGACTGAAGTTATCATCTTTGGACCAGAACCTCAGAAAAGGAAACTGCTTAGTCCTGATCTAAACGGTATTAAATTAGCCTCCGAGAACAAAGTAAAGAACCTCGGTGTAATCTTTGACCAGGACATGTCATTCAAATCCCACGTTAAACAGGTTTGTAGGATTTCCTTTTTCCACCTTCGGAATATTGCTAAGATTAGAAGCATCCTTTCCAGGAGTGATGCTGAAAAACTGGTTCATGCATTCATTACCTCAAGGTTGGATTACTGCAATTCATTACTATCAGGAGGTCCACAGAATGTAGTCAAAAGTCTTCAGCTGGTCCAAAATGCTGCAGCTAGAGTTCTGATGAGAATTAAAAAGAGAGACCACATCTCTCCTGTTTTAGCTTCCCTACATTGGCTGCCTGTTAAATTCAGAATAGATTTTAAGATCCTCCTTCTCACATATAAAGCTCTTAATAATCAAGCTCCATCATACATCAGTGATCTGATTGTTCCATATGTTCCTAACAGAGCACTTCGCTCTCAGACTGCAGGTTTACTGGTGGTTCCTAGAATATCTAAAAGTAGGATGGGAGGCAGATCTTTTAGCTATCAGGCTCCTCTACTGTGGAACCAGCTCCCAGCATTAGTGCGTGAGGCAGACACCTTGTCTACTTTTAAGACTAGGCTCAAAACTTTTCTATTTGATAGGGCTTATGGTTAAATTCTGATGTTAGCCCAGGTTTAGACGAGTGGGGAGCAGAGGGAGGTGGAGTGTACAGAGGGGACTACTGTCGTTAAAGACTTCTCCCTGGCCCTGCCTCCCACATGCCTCCATCTAAAAGGCTAGGTTATCCTGAGTTATCTCTGTAGTTATGCTGCTATAGGCTTAGACTGCTGGAGGACATACTGACCACTTTCCACACTCTGCTACTCTCTTCTACCACCACTCTCTAACTGCATTATTTCCTGTTATTCCAGCTGTTAACTTTATTTTCTCTCTAAGTGTTTTTCTCCCCAGAAGAAGCTACACTGGCGTTCTGCTGAGCTGTGGTGGCCTCATGGAGGGGGCCATCGGCTGGCACACTGCTGCCAACCACCTAACATTCTCCCTTTCCTGATATTACATCTTACTTTCTTTAACATAGAATGTGCTACTATTAGTTCACCTATTGAATTAATTATAGATTCACTCAGATAAAGACAATAAAGTTTCTCTTACTCTTACTAAATAGAACTTCTACTAAGAAATCACAGTGTAGCCATAGAAACACTACTTGATATATGTGGTGTGTGTGTGTGGGGGTGGGGGGGTGGGTGGGTGTGGGTGTGGGGTGTGTGTGTGTGTGTGTGTGTGTGTGGGTGTGGGGTGTGCCTGTGCCTGCTCTGTCTTCTCAACCCCCAGTGAGTCGTAGCGGATGGCTGCTCATACTGAGCCAGGATCCTCTGGAGGTTTCTTCCTGTTAAAAGGGAGTTTTCCTTCCCACTGTCGCTAAATGCTTGCTTAGTATGAGGATTGTATCAACACACAGTCAGTGTCTTGATGCAATCTGCTGGGTCCCTTATATAGGAAACTTTTTTACTGATTGGCTTAATGAACTGAACTGTATTGAAATGTTTACTTTGTGAAGTGCCTTGAGACGACTCTTGATTTGGCGCTATATAAATAAACTGAATTGAATTGAATTGAATTAAATATTTACTAAAAAAAGATTTGTTGTCATTTTTGAAAAAACACAATTTTGTTTCTGAACTAAGAAGAAATAAATAGCAAAAATGTATTGATATAGGTTGGTATTATTGGAAAATTAATTAAAAACAAACAGATATAAAAAATGTTACTGGTACTTTTACAGTCATGCTGTTGAGGAAAATATTCTATGAAAACTCTGAGAAGCTGCTTAAACCTGCATTTTTTTATTGTGGGCCTGTCTATATTTTTAAAATGAATTAATGGGTTTAAAATCAATTTAGCTAAAGTTATTCAGGAGAGGACCTGTGAAATACAAAGAAAAAAGCTTTTGCTGTTTGCTTGTTCAAGTTGAATTCAAATAGAATATACATGACATATATGATAATAATAATAGTAATCTTATGTATATTTAACAGTGATGTTGGAGAACAGACTTTAAAAAATTTTTTTTTTACTTTATCTCATTGCATTCGAATTTTACGTTGTCCCACATTGAGTAGTCTCTGTCCCACATTTGGCGAGTTGGGATCTGGTCACCCTATCCTCGGATGAGAAGTTAAATTTCTTCAGTGAACCAAAGAAGTCCATTTGCCTTCATTCAAACCTAGAATTACTTTCAGTGATCAAGTCTTCAGTATTTAGATGTAGAATTACTTGTTCAGATATTTTCTACCTTTTCTTCTAGTTGCTGCTGCATTGTCAGCTACTAAAATTGCACTGGATGTTTTAGTTTAAGTCTTGCATTTTATGAGTCATATTAGCAAACTAATGAAGGTCAACAATCACACCCTTCACCGAGTTTTTTCCCTACCAAATATTTGCCTGCTAGCAAATGAAGAAATAATTTACATACCAGCTTAAAAATTAGGCCAACAAACACCCGGAAACAAAGAAATACTTGGCTACCCGTTGTGGTAGGAAGGACACGCGTAGGCGAAATTACATTTCTGAGCTTTATTAGAACACGTGCAGTATCGGCATCCATCTTAACTCTCCTCAAGCACATCTTTTCCCTCTCTACCTACCTCCTATTCGACACTGCCCCCTAGTGGCAGACACGACAATAGTGATCAACTAACCTAATCAGTGTTGTTTGGTTATAAGAACAATTCTGGAGTGATAAATAGGGGTTTAAAGCCATACTATGCAACTTTTTCATATTTTAAAATCATTTTTAAATGAGACAGCGGAGCTGTCAACTGACCACTACCTGGTGGTGAGTATTGGCTTCGATGGTGGGGGAGGATGCCGGTCAGACCTGGCAGACCCAAACGTGTTGTGAGGGTCTGCTGGGAACGTCTGGCAGAGTCTCCTGTCAGAAGGAGCTTCAATTCCCACCTCCGACAGAACTTCGAACACGTCCCGGGGGAGGCGGGGGACATTGAGTCCGAATGGACCATGTTCCGTGACTCCATTGTCAAGGCGGCTGACCGTAGCTGTGGCCGCAGGGTGGCCGGTGCCTGTCGTGGCGGCAATCCCCGAACCCGCTGGTGGACACCAGCGGTTAGGGATGCTGTCAAGCTGAAGAAAGAGTCCTATCAGGTCTTTTTGGCCTGTGGGACTCCGGAGGCAGCTGATAGGTACCGGCAGTCCAAGCGGAATGCGGCTCGGGTGGTCGCAGAGGCAAAAACCCGGGCGTGGGAGGAGTTCGGTGAGACCATGGAACAAGACTTCCGTACGGCTTCGAGGAGATTCTGGTCCACCATCCGGCGTCTCAGGAGGGGAAAGCAGTGCACTACCAACACTGTTTACAGTGGGGAGGGTGTGCTGCTGACCTCGACTCGGGACGTTGTGAATCGGTGGGCCGAATACTTCGAAGACCTCCTCAATCCCACCGGCACGTCTTCCAGGATGGAAGCAGAGTCTGGGGATTTTGGGTTGGGCTCTCCAATCTCTGGAGCTGAGGTCACTGAGGTGGTCAAAAAACTCCTCGGTGGCAAGGCTCCGGGGGTGGATGAGATCCGCCCGGATTTCCTTAAGGCTCTGGATGCTGTGGGGCTGTGTTGGTTGACGCGGCTCTGCAATATCGCGTGGACATCGGGGGCAGTTCCACTGGATTGGCAGACCGGGGTGGTGGTCCCCCTATTTAAAAAGGGGGACCGCAGGGTGTGTTCCAACTACAGGGGGATCACACTCCTGAGCCTCCCTGGTAAGGTCTATTCAGGGGTTCTGGAGAGGAGGGTCCGTCGGATAGTCGAACCTCGGATTCAGGAGGAGCAATGTGGTTTTCGTCCTGGCCGTGGAACACTGGACCAGCTCTATACCCTTGGGGGGGTCCTGGAGGGTGCGTGGGAGTTCGCCCAACCAATCTACATGTGTTTTGTGGATTTGGAGAAGGCGTTCGACCGCGTCCCTCGGGGGGCCCTGTGGGGGGTACTCTGGGAGTATGGGGTACCAGGCCCCTTGATACGGGCTGTTAGGTCCCTGTACGACCAGTGTCAGAGCTTGGTCCGCATTGCTGGCAGTAAGTCGGGCTCGTTTCCGGTGAGAGTTGGACTCCGCCAAGGCTGCCCTTTGTCACCGATTCTGTTCATAACTTTTATGGACAGAATTTCTAGGTGCAGCCAAGGTGGTGAGGGGATCCGTTTTGGTGGCCTGCGGATCAGGTCTCTGCTTTTTGCAGATGATGTGGTCCTGTTGGCTTCGTCAGAACGTGATCTCCGGCTTTCGCTGGAGCAGTTCGCAGCCGGGTGTGAAGCAGCTGGGATGAGAATCAGCTCCTCTAAATCCGAGACCATGGTCTTGAGTCGGAAAAGGGTAGAATGCCTTCTCCAGGTCAGGGACGAGGTCCTGCCCCAAGTGGAGGAGTTTAAGTATCTCGGGGTCTTGTTCACGAGTGAGGGAAGGGTGGAGCGTGAGATCGACAGGCGGATTGGTGCTGCATCTGCAGTGATGGGGGCGTTGTACCGGTCTGTCGTGGTGAAGAGAGAGCTGAGTCGAAAGGCGAAGCTCTCAATTTACCGGTCGATCTACGTTCCTACCCTCACCTATGGTCACGAGCTTTGGGTAGTGACCGAAAGAACGAGATCGCGGATACAAGCGGCCGAAATGAGTTTTCTTCGCAGGGTGGCTGGGCTCTCCCTTAGAGATAGGGTGAGGAGCTCGGTCATCCGGGAGGGGCTCGGAGTAGACCCGCTGCTCCTCCACATCGAGAGGAGCCAGTTGAGGTGGCTCGGGCATCTGATTAGGATGCCTCCTGGACGCCTCCCTGGTGAGGTTTTCCGGGCACGTCCAACCGGGAGGAGACCCAAAGGAAGACCCAGGACACGCTGGAGAGATTATGTCTCTCGGCTGGCCTGGGAACGCCTTGGGATTCCCCCGGAGGAGCTGGCCCAAGTGGCTGGGGAGAGGGAGGTCTGGGCTTCCCTCCTTAAGCTGCTGCCCCCGCGACCCGACTCCGGATAAGCGGGAGAAAATGGATGGATGGAAAATCATTTTCTTGAGCCAGTATGTGCTAAAATGACCATTTAAAAGGTTGATGAAATTTCATTCAGACCCCTACCGCTCTCTGAGGCCAGAATACTGCATATGCAACTTCAGAGTGGTGGGCCACCACCTGTGGACATTAGCTTACATATCTGGCACTGCTGTCTGCTTCCAGCATGTTTCCTGCATGTTTACATAGCTGATTTGTTTGATGTAGTGATGAACCGCTCCTGTAGACAGCAAGCAATGAAGGCTGAGGAGACATTTCAGCATTTAGATTAAGGTGTTATAAAGACAAACGCACAGTGAGGAGATATGTTTCACTTTTGCTTTGACCACAGATAATTAATAACAGACACTAGGGGGTGCTAAAAGAGAGTAAACTGCCAAGTGTGCCTTTAAATTTCTGTAGGAGAAGAAGAATTTTGGCTAAACTGAAATGTTTCTGCATTCCAGAACAAATATAATTATTATTGTTTTTTTTGCATCTGTTAGTTTTATTTGTTCTTGACACACCACCACAGATCAAGATCTTGAGAGGGAAGGCATCTCAAGGGATGACTTCTGAATTAGATAATCTCATTGATTAGCAAACTATTAAATATAGAGTGGTCAAAGAGTTTGTGGGGAAAAATAAAGGCTGAAATATATTTTTGTGTTATTCATGAGATATATTTGTGATATCAGGGGGCAAAGCCTTTTATTTAAACTCACGCTCCGTTGTTCTTTTTTGAACAATAGGCTTTGTTGCTGATAAATAGTACACTTTAGCTGAAACAGCAGTAGAATAGTCATATTGTGGCCTTTATTCAGTATGATAGATCCTTTCTGCTTCCTTTGCTGTTGATCATGAAAATCTTCTGTCTGGAATAAAAGGCTCAGTTTTATTGTGGCTCATATCCTACCAGACCAGTAGAAATTTTTGTTCTTTTTTGGAAAACACTTGTCACCTGGAGTTTCTTTGACTTATGGGGTCCCTCAAGGGTCCCAGCAGCTTGAAAGTTGCAGGTTTGAACCCCACCTCTGTCAGGCTAGGCTGGAGCTGAGCTGATTAAGCAAGAGTTCGGCTGTAACATGTCTTTAGACCCAAACATGGATTGACTGACGCTGGGTGAGACAGGAATGCAGTTTGATCTAGGAGCCAAGGTGTGCAAATTGTACATGGGCGAGAGCGCACGGCGGTTCCAAAGGTAAAAATGACTGACTTACTTAGAGTCGGCAGGTTAAGCAACTCTGGCTGGTCTGGTCTGAACAGGTTGAGTAACTCAGATTGGTCTGGTCTGAAATCTGGACACGGTTTGGTGAGAACGATGACTGAATGAAGTGGAATTGCAAAGCACTTTCCTTTGTAGAGTTGGCAGGTGATGTGAGCAGGAAGCCGAGGAGACGTGAAGGTTGTAGGACATCTCCTCACAGAGGAGATATTTGGGCCAGGTGGAGGGTTGCGTGGACGTGAAGCATCGGAGATATAGTCCTAGCTGTTGGTTGACACGCTCTGTCTGGCTGTTGGTCTGGGGGTGGTATCCAGATTAGAGGGTGTTGCTGTAGCCCACCAGACGACAGAAAGCCTTCCAGAATCTGGACATGAATTGGGGTCCCCAATCCAAGACTATGTCCTGGGGGAAACCGTGGAGGCACACTACATGTTCCAGAAGAAGCTCGGCTGTTTGCTTGGCCGTGGGCAGGCTGGGGAGCACCACTAGATGGACGGCCTTAGAGAACCTGTTGATGATGGTGAGCACAGTATTGAGTTGGTTGATGGGGAAATCCAGTGACAAAGTCCAGGCCTATGTGGGACCAGGGTCTGTGAGGAACAGGAAGAGGTTGCAAGTCCCCAGTCGGTGGTTGGTTCTGGGACTTTGAGTGGGCACAGGTGGGACAGAAAAGGTGGGCTCGTGGTGGAAAGGTGCCGGGCAGGAGTTTGATCTTGAGGTCGTAAGGGTGATGTGGAGGCAGTGTGGTGGTAGGATGCTTGGAGAAGACCCGGGCTAGGTCATAGTACCAGGAAGGGATCTGGCCAGGGTAGCAAACATCCATTCGGGAGAGCCACGGGTCCTGTCCCATTTATCCGGGAGGCTACATAACGATATCTCTCGGTCCCTAGAGGCCTGTTGCTGCTGAGCGGCTGACATCTGGAGGACCACTGTGGCTATCGAGTCTAATTTAGTGGCCAGGCGGTCGACGGTGGCTCCTAATTGAGTTACGGAGGTTCTCAATTGAGTCACCTGCGACTGCAGTTGTTCAAACGCCGCTGGGTCGTAACGAGTCTCAGTCATCCTGTCAGGCTAGGCTGGAGCTAAGCTGATTGAGAGTTTGGCTGTAGCATGTCTTTAGACCCAAACGCGAAGTGACTGATGCTGGGTGAGACAGGCATGCGGTTTGATCTAGGAGCCAAGGTGCGCAACTCATAAAGGGGTGAGAGCGCCAGCGGTTCCGAAGGTAAAAACGGCTAACTTACTTAGAGCAACTCGGGCTAGTCTAGTTTGAACAGGTTGAGTAACTCGGATTGGTCTGGTCTGAACTCTGGACACGGTTAGGTGAGAGCGATGATTGAGTGAGGTGGAATTGCAAAGCACTTTACTTTGTAAATACGGCAAGTGACATGAGCAGGAAGTCCAGTGCTGGGAATGCTGGGTATTGGAGTTCTGGTGGCGGAGGTGGCTGGATCGGCCTCTGGAGGTGAGTTGTGAACGTTGTGAGAGGGAGGACGTGACAACCTTTAACTTTTTTACATGGAGTTTGCATGTTCTTCGCGTGCATGTGTTTTTCCTCCCGCTGATCAAAGACACATATGTTAGTTAGACTGAAGACTAAATTGTCCCTAGGAGTGAGTGTGTGTGTGAATGTTGTTTGTCTTTGTGTGTCCCTGTGATGGACAGTAAAACATCATCACACATATGAACAAAATCAAAATAAAGGTGTTATAGCTACAGCTACACTCACAAACTCATGTGAATTCAAATTCATTCACTGTCGTCTTTACTAAAAGAAACTCGTGCAATTACAGATTCAGCAATTTATTTGATTTTTACTTACTTTTCATAAACCTTAAATAAATTATTAAAACAAACAATTTCAAGCTCCTTAACAATGCTTCTCATCTTAGATAAAGTCCTACTCAATAATGAAAACCTTGGAATGCCATTTTGCATTTCTGTCTATAATTTCCTTTTGGTTATTCATTTATAAACTTTAATAATATTATTTTATTTAAGCAATGATAGCTGAAAATAACTGGACACACCTAATGGGTTAAATAGTTTGTCTTATTAGCTTTCACTAAATATATATATATATATATATATATATATATATATATACATATGTATGTTCTAAAGTTATAGTTTCTATCTAGTCACAACAAACAGTATAGAATATCTCTGGCTGCAGATGAAGAACTTGTTTACAGAGGAGATTATTATGTATTTTGATGCTAGTGTTGACAAAATTAGATCTGCATTTTGTTTTTCAATAACTAAAAAACATAACACAGAAAGTTTTTTCTCTCTAAACAGTCTCTGGCCTCCAAGCTGACACTGTTATTCTTGGATATGACTCCACAGTGTTGCTCCAGAGCAGGGTAGATGGGCAGGTCCGTGTACAACACGTTTTCTCCATTTACCCACAGCCATTCACCAGCCAGGAAACGCAAACCGGTCCACACCTACAGGAGAAAAACAAAACAGACAAAAGCAATGAGCTTCATGTGAAATTGTTGCCAAAAGAGCAGCTATATTAAAAACCCAAATTTTAGTTCTATCCACCCATTTGTTAGTTAATTTTCTTCCACTTATCCAAGATCAGGTCACAGAGGCAACATGTTCCCTTTCTCCAGTTCGTCAAACGTCAGTCATTAGTGCAATAAATCCAAAAATACTTGAACAATGTTACTGATGCAGCATCAGAGCTATTTTCACATTATTGCATCCATGAAGATGTTTTTGTATGCATATTTTTTATATCTTTTTCTTTTTCAAATATCTTGTTTCTTTTATTTGTTGTGTCAAAAATAGGTTAAACTTGAAAAATTAGAATATTGAGCAAAAGTTCATTTATTTTATTCAACTTAAAAGGTGAAACTGTGGCAGACCACCAGGAGGCTCCACTCACACCCAGAAAATAGGATGCTGCATGTATAATTTAGAGTCAGGTCTGGAGAGGGTGTGTTCTCTTGTGTTCTGTTCTGAGTCACTGAGAGTCGAGTAAAGGACACAAAGAAATCTAACTCCTGCCTTGTCATTGTATTCCTAATCTATGAATTAGACTCCTTACATGTAAAGGCAGATATTTCAAGCCTCTATTTGTTATAATTGTGATGATTATGGCTTACAGCTAAAGAAAACCCCACATTCAAAATCTTAAAAGTTGAAATATTACATGAAATCAATAAAACGAGAATTTTAAATGCAGCAATGTTGGACATCTGAAAAACTATAATCACACATACTCAGTACTTGGTTTGGTTTCTTTTTTTAACTGAAACTATTCTAATTCTAATTTCAAGTTTCACCTGTATTATGGGACTTTACCTTCAGGGAGCTTCATAATCACTCTAACATAGTCTACCAAAGAAATGGACTCGCCTTTCCCCGAGCCTCAAGACTCAGCCTTTTCAATGGCAGACACAAGGAAATCTTTAAAATGCTTCTTCAAGCTTAATAATATCTTCAGTTCAAGTCTGCAGTTTTGCACCCAAACCAAAAACCAGCTGAGACGGGTCCTGTTTTTATGGTTTGCCAGAACCTCCTACAGGCCAAACAAAAGTCCTTCTCAGTGGTCTTTTCCTTTCTTGATGTCATTTTCTTAATCATGGATACTGCAGCCAAGAAAGTGGATCAAATGAGCATTTTTTTCCTCTGGACTCACCTCATCAGTGCTGGCTTCTATGATTTTGGCCACCACATACAGCTGTTGATCTCCAGGCTGCAGACTGAGCAGATCATAATGAAGGTTGCTGTTGATGGTTGACGTGAGGCCTCGACAGTATTCCAGAGCCTCTTCCCAACTCTTGTTCTCTTTCACCAGAAACACGTATTCTGACATGCAGACAAAAGGGATTTGGGCCCCACAGTTTTGGGTAGCCATGTTTTTTACCCATGAGCCGATGGAGACGCAGTCGCCGTTATTGCTCGGCTCACCTGGATTCCACATGGTATATTCTGAAATGCCTGAACTCCAGCTCCATGATCCACCTACAGAACACATTTCAACAAGTTACATTCTTTCCACACAAAGATGGAACATTTTGCAAAGTAAAAATTACTAAAGAGCTTTCACGTCTAATCTAAACAATGATTTAGTTAAAATCTGAGGTTCACAAATTTTCAAATAATTGATTTTTAAAATACAGTTTATTGAACTCCAGTATTATTCACACCTTTAATGTTTGACTGAGACATAAAATTAGTGGTCACTCGCTTCAATGCAGATCTTAACAAAAAGAAAAGATATAGTAGCATACAGTAAACTTGTCCAGATATGAACTCACTCATGTGGTCAAGAGAGCAGAAAAACATCAAAATGTTAACCTTAATGAGTCTGGTGGTCTTCAACATTTCAAACTATTTTCATTAAATGTCAGCATTTTTATTAATATTGTTAGCTTTAAAACACGACCCACTGCAGCTGCTATCTTTACCTTCTCTGTGGAGTCCAATCCAGACAGGGAAGTCCTGATAATGAACAGTGTTGACCAGGTCATTGTTGTCGAAGTTGTCGAAGTTTGCCAGATAACCATTATTCTGGCAGTACTTCTGGGCATCATACCAAGTCATTATCTCAGGTATGAAATTGTAGTTTGAACCTGGGGCATAGGTCTCGCAGAAGAAAAAGGCGGAATCTGCACAACTCAAACCATAATATCTATAAAGAAACATATGAAAAAAGTGATGCATTTGATTATTTAGTTCATAATCAAAGAAGTTTAAGTAGTTGATAGACATAGGTAACCTTGTCAGCAGGAGCAGACTGGGACTATATGCGGGTTCCCATTGTCAGAACTTCAGGTTAATTGACAGGGAGATTTGATGGCCCAGTCCTCTCAGCTGTTGTGTCTCCATACAAATTCAGCCCTATTGGGTCAGCATATAGCAACTGCTTTGGCCGTAAGTGATGTAACTTAGCACCAAAAAGCATCCACAGTAACATTAAAAGTTTTATTCTGTCGAAGTATGGTAATTTAATCCATTCGGAGGACCGGGAGAGCAGCTGTGTGATGTAAAATGTGGCATTGAATGACCAGAAGAAGCGCCATTTTTCTACGGTGCTCTGTGGGACAATAAAGCCCTGTGAATTACGTCGTTGTGAGGGTATTTTGGCTTTGTTTTTCAGGGGTTTAGTGATGGTGATTTTAAAGCAGCACAATTGGTGCTTATTTACGTGTGCTTCCATTCTGCTTCACAAGCAACTCTTCTAATTTTACAAAAGCCAGTTGTTCTGATGTCATTTCCTACTGAGTTACAACCAATCAGTGTGAGGATCAGGATTGTACGATCCAGGTTTTATTCCACCATGATCAGCTCCAGTAACTCCAGACAACTGTTTTCAACAATAAATCACCTTTTCAAATGCCCCATATCCCCTTTTGCTGGGCTTACATCTAAGGATTTTCTCTGTTGCCACACAGAAAGAGGTGAAGGATGTCATGAGAAACATGAATCCGTCCTCCTGTGCCTTGGACCCTTTACCTACAGCCCTGCTGAAGGCCAACATCCCTGCCATTTCTACACTTATCACCAAGATAATAAACCCTTCTTTATTGGCTAGCAATGTCCCATCTGCTCTTAAAACTGCTGTCATCAGACCATTACTGAAAAAACCCACCCTGGATCCAGGATTTCTCTCCAACTATAAACCCATTTCAAATATCCCCTTTCTATCAAAGGTTCTGGAAAAAATAGTCCAAGGGCAGTGTGTTGTTGTGTGTTGCCCTTCTTGGACTGTGCTGTGCAAATTGAAGAGGATGAAGTCTCAGCATTGAAGTCTACAGGAAACCGACCCACACAGACCAGTATTTGCATTTCGACTCACATCACCCACTGGAGCACAAAATGTCAGTTATCAGGACTTTACACCATCGGGCTGAGAATATTCCCACAAACTGAGGGAAAGCAAAAGGAAGAGAAACACGTTAAGAAAGCTCTCCAAAACTGCAGATACCCCAACTGGGCATTTGTGAAATCAACAAAGAAGTCTAGAAAGGAATCCACAGCGGCAAACAGCAAAGAGAAGGACAACAGGCGCAGAGGTACCATCATCCCATATGTGGCAGGAGTCTCTGAGAAACTGAGAAGAATCTTCTCCAAACATAACATCCCTGTAAACTTCAAACCCAACAACACCCTCAAACAGAGGCTGGTCCATCCTAAAGAAAAGACACCCAAACAGAAGCGGAGCGGCGTCGTTTATGCAGTCCAATGCAGTGAGGACTGTCCAGAGCTTTACATAGGGGAAACTAAACAACAACTACACAAGCGCATGGCACAGCACAGGAGAGCCACCTCTTCAGGCCAAGACTCTGTAGTCCACCTACACCTGAAGGACAAGGGTCACACCTTTGAAGATGACAAAGTCCACATTCTGGACAGAGAAGATAGATGGTTTGAGAGAGGAGTGAAGGAAGCCATCTATGTCAAAATGGAGAAACCATCATTAAATAGAGGAGGAGGACTCAGGTTTCACCTTTCCAGCACCTACAATGCAGCTTTGAACCAAGTTCCAAAACAGTTTCAGTCCAGTTCACACCATCCTGCATCTAATCAAAACAACGACTCACAAACAATAGAGGCTAACGATGCCAACGACTCATCAAGAGGTAGGGAGGAGGGGCATTCACAGGCAGATGCTGCTCGTTGAGCAACAATAGACAGCTACAGTTTATAAGATCGACCCTCCCATATTCCAGTCAGAATTGACAAAGCTCCTCGGATGAGAAGCGAAACGTCTTCAAGAAACCAAAGAAGTCCAGTTGCATTCATTTGAACCCCTTGGATTACCATGACCTGGATGACTGAGAACCTTTACCAGCACTTTTATGAAGTTTGTTTCTTTGTAGCACTTTGAGATTGCTAAAATATAAAGTGCATTACAAATAAAATTCATTATTATTATAGGTAATCCCAAAAGTTCCTGAAAATGGCCAGTCGACCAGCCAGGTGAAGTGGAGACATGTGCATGCCAGGACGTTCCATTAAAATTACCTTGAAGTTCTGATAGTGGAAATATTATATAATTTTAAAGCACAACTGTTAGATAACAAACTGATTAGTTATTGTATATCTTGCATTTTTTTTCTTTTGAAACATCTGTTTCCGCTGACAAGGATGTTCAATAGCTAGCAAAGATGAGGTATGGACTCTTCCCATCTGCTTCAGCTAAATAATAATACAGTAATAATACGGGTTTTGGGTGCAAATGTTCATCTAAAGATAAAAGAAAGAGAAATTAATAGAACATTGAGATATTTAACTTTTTGAATTATCATTCTGATTTGTATATGGGGCAATTATGGGACATTGAGTAACAAATGGAAATTTCAGAATTCCTAAAGTCTGGTTAATTTAACAACAATGTTAAATATGATTTTTAAATTAAACGAAAAAAAAAACATCAGGTATAAAAACAGGTATCACCAATGGATTCAAAAATCAGAAAGACTTTCATGTTACTTTTGGTTATCGAAGCTGACCACAGCACAGTCATCATATTGGCCTGGCTCATTTGGTGCCCAGTTATTCCAGTTGTACGGGGTTCCATCAGGCCAAACCCAATGCCATTCATTATTTGAGTCTTTGTACAGACCGATCCAAGCGACATACCCTCCGAACCACAAACTGTCCATATCTGGCTGTGTGTAGATGGTGGCCAGGTCCCCGCTGTAGCTTTTGGAACAAAAATCCAAAATTAACAAACAAAAAAAAATCTAAATGATCTGTTTCAACATACAAACACGATTGTATGATCTCAGGTATTGCACATTTATTGGCATTAGCCTACATTTACCAAAAAACATGATTACATGTAACAATAAAACATTATTTCTTTAGCTTCTGTTTGACTTGTTATAAATTTTGTTCATGTTTAACAAACTAGTAAAATTTAACCAGAAGCAATTATCAGGCTGTCTCCATCTGGTTCTTTACATCCTTAAAAGGGAACTGATATTTCTGTTTTTTTAAAGTGGGGTTGTGTGTAAAGGGTTTGAACCTCAGCATCTTATTTACTGAAAATAGCTCATTGACTATCTTGGTTTGGAGTAATTAACAGTAACTTGCCCCACAGAGAATAGCTGTCAGCTCATCCTACTAGAACTAATCTCTATTTCTCCAAATTGAGGTTGCAGTCATCTACAACAGGCAAGACATTCCTTCTTCCAAAGCTTTTCACAGAAACTCATTTCAAAAGACCTAAACTATCCTGTAAAGCTCAAAATCAACAGCTTATTTGTAAAAAACTGAAAAGAATAAACATCTTTAACATCTTAAACTAATATTCTAAAATAATCAAAGTTTTATTTTCTAGGTGAGTATAAGTTAGAATTTGTGCAGGTAGATTTTAAGTGTTGCTTTAACCAATGAGCTGCAAACTATACATTTGGTGTCTGATTTAGGCCTTTGGAAACAAACTACTGCCCACCGCTGGTTTATAACAAGCTTAGGTTTTATGCAGAGATAATACCCAAAGCAGCTGTGTGCTGATGCAGTCACATAAATGATTCATTGTGTCCTTGCACTTGTTTCACTAGCACAGAGAACGTTTTAGCTGCTATTTATTGGTTCTTTCTGCTGTATTGTGATATTAACAAAAAGATACTTAGTGATTTTGTAGTCGACAAATCTAAGTTCCTACTGCGTTTAAAGATTGATCAAATATTACTTTCAAACAAACAAAAAAAAACTTACCTCCTGCAGAAGCTTTGTGCATCACTCCAGTTGTAATTGAGCCACATGGTTTGGTACTGTTTTAACACCACTCCAGATGTGGTGCTGAAGAGGAGAAGAATCAAGGCTCCAGAAAGTCTGCTCTTCATTTTCAAAATCCGGTTCTTGTTCAGAAAACACCTTTAGCTGAGCAGTTGAATAGTTCAGCTGAGCATCATGTACCACTTGTCAACTAAAATCGATCTAAATGAACATAAACTGTCCACCACACCACCTTCAATAATCTAAGCTTTACTGTGTTCATTTAGTGTAAATACCTGTCCTTATTTGATGCATCTGCTTGGTGAGCCAGAGAGATGTGTCCCACATCTCAGAACAGTCATTTGATTAGCAGATGCACTTAAAATCAACAAATAAGCTTAAACGATCTCTGTTTATCCAGAAACTATTTGAATGATGGCAAATGAAGTGAATATTTACCTATTAGATGAAACACCCAAAGGAACTTGACGAACGCAAAGTATGACACAAGACGTCACACCCAGCAATGTCTCTTATTTGTAATGTGCTAAATGTTGTTTTTGGATCTTAAAGCTACAATGGCAAATTTGGAAAACAAATTAGCTTAAAAGGCTTTTTTTTTTCATGCCTCTTAACAACGTTCCAACATCGTATAGCTATAAATATATTGTGAAGAAGAAAAAAAAATGAAGTGGTTTTCTTACATTTGTCTAAAAACATCCGCCAATAACATGTTTCAAACCGAAAGCAACTATCAAACAAGTTGGTCTGGCCGACCCGCCGCACTTCCCTGGGTCCTGCAATCCTAACGCATTTGCATATTTAGCAACACCACTGGTGTGAGAGGTTCACAGGCCCAAAAAGGATTAGGGTTATTATTATTAATAATAATAATAATAATAAGAAGAAGAAGAAGAAGAATAAACACCATTTGATGGGCAACAAGAGATGTTTGGACCTAGAAAACAGCAACTGGTGTTTAGCACTATCTCGTTCCCTCTTGAAGTTACCAGTTCACCTGTTGAATCAATTTTTGTAGAGTCACTCAGATAAAGGCAATAAAGTTTCTATTACTAAATAGAATTTCTACTAAGAAATCACAGTGTAGCCATAGAAACTACTTGATATATATGTTGTGTGTGTGTGTGTGTGTGTGGGGGGGGGGGGGGGGGTTGTGCGTGTGCCTGCTTTATCTTCTCAATCCCCAGTGAGTCGTGGTGGATGGCTGCTCCTACTGATCCAGGATCCTCTGGAGGTTTCTTCCTGTTAAAAGGGAGTTTTCCTCTCCACTGTCGCTACATGCTTGCTTAGTATGAGGATTGTTGAAAAGACACTGACACTAGTCAGTGACTTGATGCAATCTGCTGGGTGCTTTATAGGAAATCTTTTACTGATTGGCCCAATGAATTGAACTGTATTGGAATATTTACTTTGTGAAGTGCCTTGAGACGACTCTTGTCGTGATTTGGCGCTATATAAATAAACTGAATTGAATTGAATAATATCGAACATTCCTAATTGTCAGTGATCTTGTATTTAAAACATTTTCTAATAATTGCTCCAGCAGTTGATCTCTTCTCACCAAGCTGCTTTCCTCTTATAGATTGGCCCTTTCCAGTCCTTTGCAGGTGTACAATCTTGTCCTTAGACATCTCTCTGGTCTTGGCCATGGTAGAGATGGTAGTCTGACTATTTGACTTTTTGAACGCGCACCTTTTAAAGTTCAAACTGGTGCCTTTAACATAGGTGATAAATGGAGGAAAGAAGAGCTTCTTAAAGAAGAAACAGGTCTGTGAGGGCCAGAATTATGACTTGTTTGTGTCAGAATCCTGGGCTGTGGCCTGTGTGAATGTTTTCTTTCCATCTGCAGGCTCATTGGAGGGCATACAGAGATGCTCAAGGTAGCTCCTCCCAGCAGGTGATCGCTGCAGCTGGGTCTCCACACCCACCTGCAGCTAATCTATTAATCAGATGGAAGGATAGCCGCTTTTGGACAGAGAGGTTCTAAGAACTGTGTTCATCTTCTTAAAATTTCCCAGGGGAATCTTTTCAGATTCCATCCACACAGGAGTCAGGGGACCTTGATAGAGACAAATGTGACGAAACGGCCTGCGACAGTGACATGTTAATTAAGCACCACACTCTTGGTTGTTATGATCTTTGATTTTTTTTTTAAAAGTCCTGTTTAAAGAGCGATTAACACCTAAATCAACTTTTTGGTTGATAAACTGTATAGATTAGTGTCTAATAGTGCTGTAGACATGTGTAGTCATTATTTGGCATTTTAATGCATCTTATTTAAAATTAAAAAATTCAGCCAAAAACCGTAATTATTTCTCCCTCTTCAGGGTAAAACTCTGCTCTACAATGATTTTGAATCAGCCACAGATGATGGCTAACATGTGCCAGGTGACGTTTGTATGGTGCTACGTGACTGCACTACCCTGGCCTTGACTTTTGGCCACACCTCCAACTGGCTCGGCCACTCACGAGCCGATATGAAACGATACGGCTCAGAGCCACTCACCTCCTTAAAAAAAACATCCTTCTCCCTTTCTTCTAGTGATCAAGTTGGAGAGAAAACCCCCCTGCTGCAGTTTCTCTGTTTGCTTGTTCTATTGAGCAGTGAGTCTGCTGCGTGTGTGCTCATGTGCATGCGCAAGTGTGCGCGTGCTTGTTAACGACTTGTTTTTCCAACTGAGAAACTCCAGGAGCTTGCAGGAGGGTTGAGGGGGTGCTGTCAATCACTGCCTCAGTACCGCTCTCTTCTTCCGTCAGGCAGCGCCTCCTTTAGGCACATTTTTCTAACAAGAAGTTTGGGTAACGTAAGACTCCTCCTTTAAGTTTCTTCATGTTTTTCCTGCACTTCTTTGCGGTGTGGTGATACCTGGCTTTTTCTAGTTGCGTACTAATTGTTAAAAACATTGTATTATTACACTGCAAGCCTTCAAACCCTCTTGGAACATCTTTGGTCGAATAGATAGCCAGTAGAGCTTTTACTTCCTCGTCAGTCCACTTGTCACAGGTTTTGTCCATTTTGCTGTTGTGCTGGGCCTTAACAAGTAGAAATCTAGCAAGTTGTGTAGCTTATGATTTCATCAAACACCTATGTCATATGAGTTCAGATGGAACCATGAAAAGACCCTGCTAAAATGGTTACAGGAAACGAGGGCCGTGGTCCCTAGTTCTTATCTGTCTGAATGCGCAAAAAAACGGCCTGGTTCCTGAAAAGGTTACAGGAACTACAAAACGTTCCTAGAGTTCGAAAGTGGCTGCCAGATTGTTTGCCTAAGTGGTAACATCTAGCCACCAGTATCAGTTCCCTGATATTACTTGTAATCTAGCCTGATCTTGACCAACCTTTGTTTTATCCCAGGATTCCCGAACTCCACCACACACGGTCACATTCATCTTTTCAACTCCCATCTCGTTTCCAAAACCACAGCTGAATCAGTTCCTCAGCTCCACGGATCTCCTCCTGTTCCTTCATCATCTCATCCTCACCCTCCAACCAAATAACGAAAACCATCTCCATTATATTTTCATCACTCTCCTACTGCCAGCTACCCACCTCCAAGTCACTCCAGTTCCTGCTTGTCTTTGGATCTCTGCACTTGCTCGCAGCTCTGGTTCCTCCTCACCTCCCTAGTGCTCTAATTTATCCACCTCGTCTTAACCCCTACTTACCTTGTTCTTCCAGTGCCCAGTCCCTGCTTCCTGAAACCTGCTCGTTCCAGATCTGCATTCTATTAATTCCTGTCAAAAAAATCATTGTTTATAAATATATTTTGGTCTCCTGAGAGTTTTACTCTGCATGTGGGTCAAATAAACCATGACAGAACAATCTGAACAAACTGACCCTGCAGAAACTCTTAGGATATCAATTTCAGATAACAAAAAAATGTATACAAGTTCAGGAGTCTATTCTCTGAACCCTTAGTGAGCAACAAACCAGCACCAAGCAACAACTGGATCAACTCACCGCTCATATGCAAAATCTTGCGAGCAAGCTCTGCCCACCTCAGCCACAAGAGGCCACTGTTACTTCACCTAATGCTCCACTGTCCCCCGGCTGCAGCTGCTTCAAATCACTTCCACCTCCAGTTCCTAAAAAATATGCAAGTGATGTGGGAGCTTCTTACTTCAATGCCTGTTGGTGATTAAATCCTCATTTTCTGTGTAGAAAATACTGTCCCAACACAGAGTGAGGTGTTTCTCAAACAATAAACCTTGGCTGACCACGGAGCTGAAATCCCTGCTGAATGAGAAGAAAAAAGCTTTTATGACTCTAAAAAAGGAGGAGCAGAAACAAGTTCAGAAAAAACTCAAATATAAAATAAGACGGGCTAAAGACAGCTACAGGAGGAAGCTGGAGAATCAGCTGGGGCAGAATAATGCTCGTGGTGCATGGAGAGGCCTCAGGAACATCACAGGTCACAGTGGGAGGAGTGGTGCCAGTGGGTCTGCTGAAGGGGACCAGAACCGGGCCAATGAGCTTAACCTGTTTTTTAATAGATTCGACCCTCACCCCCCCACTGCTGCAACAGGTACCACCAACACCACCACCCCCCAACCACCTCCAGTCAGCCAGCCAACCCCCCACCTCCCAACTTCACACCATTCATCAGCTTCTCCCCCCTCCACCAACCCTCCTTAGCAACAAACCCTCCTTCCTTCCCCACTCTCAGTTACACCGGACCAGATGAGGAGAGAACTGAGGCGGCTTAAGAGCAGAAAATCAGCAGGTCCTGACAGAATCAGCCTTAGACTGCTCAAAGACTGTGCTGACCAGCTGTGTGAAGTGGTCACACACATGTTCAACCTGAGCCTTCGACTGGAGCAGGTCCCCATCCTGTGAAAGACCTCTTGTGTGGTTCCAGTCCCCAAAACATCACATCCCAGGGAACCAGACCACTACAGATCTGTCGCCTTGACCTCTCATCTGATGAAGACTATGGAGAGACTCATTCTCACCCATCTACGTTCAGTGGTGACCCCGGAAATAGACCCACTTCAATTTGCATATAGACCAAACATGGGGGTGGAGGACGCCCTCATCTACCTGCAGCACCGGAATATGAATCACCTCGAGATGCAAAAAAGCACTGTGAGGATCATGTTCTTCGACTTCTCGAGTGCCTTCAACACCATCCAGCCGTGTCTACTGCTGCAGAAAATGAGGGGTGCAGGAGTGGATGAACATCTGACCTCATGGATCATCAACTACCTCACCAACAGGCCACAGTACGTAAGGCTGCACAACTGTACGTCTGAGGTGGTTGTGTGCAGTACTGGAGCTCCGCAGGGTACAGTGCTCTCATCCTTTCTCTTCACCTTCTACACCTCGGACTTCACCTACAACACCGGCAGCTGTCACCTCCAGAAGTTCTCTGATGATTTGGCCATCGTGGGCTGTGTGTCTGAGGGGGACGACCAGGAGTACAGGTGTAGCGTTAGGGCTATAGCTACATATTTATAAAATGATCAATGAGATGTAATAATCCATATAAATATGAATTATCAATCTTAATAATCTTTGAATGTTACTTTAACATTACTCTAGGTTATTTTACCATAAGTGATCCGCACACTTCAGAATAATTCAGACAGAGTCAAGAAAATAGTTATAAAAATAAACTTAATACTATATTTCTGAATCAATGATGACACAGGACAAATTTTGATTAATGATGGTTAAAGCAAGATACTGAGACTATTAATGAAGTAATGGGATGTAAGTTAGGTGTTATGTAGCTGAATCTATTAAAAGTCTGAGAATCTCATGATGTCTGGGTTAAATCAATCTGTATGGTTTAACAAATTATCAAATTAATAAAGACCATTTGACACCAGATTGCAGTAAGTCTACTACACCTTGTGCGGAGGCCCAGTTTGATCCAGGGGGTCAGAGAGAGGTTGGTACAGACAGGCTGTCGGTGGCTCGGACCTCGTAGGGTGTTTGGACAGTAGCTTTGGCCTGCATACGAACCGCTGGTCAGGGTACTTCACAGGTGACTGCAGGCAGCTGGTGGATTTGTTTGCATCAGAGGCAGCTTACAAAAATGATTGACCTCGGGGTCAAAAAGAGAGGAGATGATTCCTTGTGTGGCTTTGCTTCCCGGCCAGCCAAACCAGGTTGCTTAGCTACCATTCTTAGATGAACTCCGTGAACGGAGTGAAACTTGCAGAACTGTAGGCACGGCGTGAACAACTGAATTGTTCCGGGAAGCAGCAGTTTTTATCACTTACATGTTTATCAATTTGGACAAATCAAATTTGGACAACATAGAGTGGGCGTTACCAAGATACCTCAGACACCAGCTCCATTCTCCAACACTTAAGATGATTCATCCTTAATGTGGTGTAAATCTTATTAAACCTTAATGTGAATGCAAATGCTAAATGTTCATAAGTAATATTATTACTTGTGATTGTGAATATACTGACAGATTAACATTAACTTCAACAAATACTAATTTGGTGTAATTAAAGATATGAAACACATCCTTACAGGAATAAATATTCATTTTACCTCCATCATTCATTATTATGATTATTAGACAAATTATTCAAACATTAGACATCCATCTATTGTTAATTCAACAAGTATTATTATACATATGACTTATACTCAAAGTATTTCATGAAGCAAGAAAGATCAACTTTATTCAAGAAAGGAAGATAGAAAACTCTTGCATCATCCTGGAGTCGTGATGTCAGATTAGTTAGGAACTTTTAGGACAAGATTAAAGATTACTTGTCCCTGCAACACGCTATCAGAGTGTCCAGACTGTTTTGACATGACCTGTAAGTTAAAAGTGTAACTTAGTTCATTAGGATGAAAAACCATGGCCTCCGTGAGGCTACATATTCCCCCCCTTCCAAGGTCATGGGGTCACGGGCAGAAGACCACGAGGCGTTGGACCAACCATCAGGTCCTGATGGCTATTAGGGCTACTCCTCATGAGTCTACCGGTGTCTCCCCATTTGATATGATGACAGGTAGACAGATGACCCTTCCACTCCACTTGCTATATCAGTCAGTTGAGACCAGTGCTGCTCCGGCTTGCACTAACGATCAGTACTTGCAAAACTTGAAGAACCATCTGCCTGCTGCTTTTTTCTTTTGCACAGATGAATCTGGGGAAATCAGCTGAGGGCAGAAAGGCTTACTATGATCAGAAGGCCTCACATGCTGAACTTCATGTAGGTGATACGGTGATTTAACTTACTTGTCCCTGCAACACGCTATCAGAGTCCCTTCATGGTGGTGCTCCACCATATCTGGCTGGGTTGCTTCAGATGCATGCCCCTGTGCGCTCTCTTCGCTCAGCTGACCAGGAATTGCTTGTCGTCCCACGAACAAGGCTGAGAACAAGAGGTGATAGGGCCTTTTCTGTCCTGGCTCCTACACTGTGGAATGAGCTCCCACTTGTTGTCAAACAGTCCCCATCACTGCAGGTCTTTAAGAGTCGTTTGAAGACTCACTTTTATCGTTTGGCTTTTATGTAATATGGATTTTTATAATTTTACTGTTTTATTTTCTATTTTATCGTATCTGTTTTGTTATTTTAGTCACTTTTTATGCAGTTTTAATCTGTCCTACTGTCTTTTTGCTCTTGTTGTTTTAATGTTTTGTTCAGCGCCTTGGGCTTCTGTAAAGGCAGTGGAAGGCGCTATACAAATAAAATTTGATTGATTGATTGATTGATTGAGAGTGTCCTGACTGTTTTGACATGACCTGTAAGTTAAAAGCGTAACTTAATTCATAGGATGAAAAACCATGGCCTCCGTGAGGCTACACAGGTCAGTCATCATGGACTTTGTGGACTGGTGTGAGCGTAACCACCTTCGCTTGAACAACAGTAAAACAAAGGAAATGGTGATTGACTTCCAGAGAAACACTCCTCCTCACTCACCAGTAAACATCCAGGGAGCAGACATTGAGGTGGTGTACACCTTTAAGTACCTGGGTGTTCACCTCAACAGTAAACTGAACTGGTCCCACAACACAGATGCTCTGTATCAGAAGGGCCAAAGCCACCTCCATCTCATGAGGAGGTTGAGGTCCTTTGGAGTTAACTCCCAGCTGCTGAAATCCTTTTATCACTCTGTTGTTGGCTCTGTTATCCATTCTGCTGTGGTCTGCTGGGGTGTAGGCAGCTCTGACCGAGACAGGAAGAGACTGAACAAGCTAGCTACCAAAGCTAGCTCGGTTCTGGGCTGCCCACTGGATACAGTTGAGGAGATGTGTGAAAGGAGGATGCTGGGGAAGATGACCTCCATCTTAAGAAACCCCTCCCATCCACTGCACTCCACTGTGGAGATCATGGACAGTTCCTCCAGAGGTAGACTTAGACATCCCAGATGTAAAACTGAGCGCTATCGTAGATCTTTCATCCCCTCTGCAGTAAGAGTGTATAACTCATCAGTTTAAGCTGTACTGGTATCATCCTGGTACACAATAACGCCAATGCAATATTCAGCTCCGGTTCTTCTAGCCCTGGACCTGACCAAGGCATTTCAGATGGAAGTAGACGCAGGTGATGTGGGGATGGGGGCCGTCCTACTTCAGAAGGATGACCCTGAGGTTAACCATCCCGTGGCTTACTATTCACACAAGTTCACTTCATACCAACGAAACTATTCTTTTTTTTTTCCAACTGTGTTTATTAGTTTAGTGTGGTACAAGCAGATAAAGAAACCAGCAAACTGACAATTATACAGTGTTGTACCAAACATCCCCCCTCTCCTTCCTTTCCCCCCTGAAAATAAACAAAGCTCGCCCCAACATGCACATATACAAACCCGCACAGTTGCAGCGACACAAAATAAAGAAATAAAATAATATACAAAAGACAAAAAAATTAAATAAATAAATAAAATAAAAAAGGATGGAAAGGAGTAACTTAAGTCAAAGTAAAACAAACATATATATATATAGCTAAAGGAAAAGAAAAATAATAAAATAGCAAAAATAATATTAATAATAGGTACCAGGGTGGGGGTTGTGTCAGACTTATTATCAAAACTTGGTCTGATAGAAATTAGAAAACATGTCACAGAAGGTGAAATAACAAATGTATGTCATTTAGTTAGTCCATAGAATCTGAGAAGTCTATCTTTTTAAGAGCCCTAAGCAGGAGATTACAAATCTCTACGAATTTGATAGAGGAACCTCTTAAAGTAAGGCGTATTTTCTCCAATTTAAGAAGACTTTAAGGAGAGTCATAAAGGCCAATGATGTTTTCTGCAGGGAGGACAGAACAGGTAATGGAGGTGCCACACCAAACAGAGCAGTCAGGGGATTAAGCTCAACCTTCCCACCCAGAACCTCTGATAAAATGGCAAAAACCCTAGACCAATAATTATGAAGCTGAGGACAAAGCCAAATAGTGTGAATCAGATTTGCTGGGGAGTGCTGACATCTATCACAAGCAGGTGAAACATTTGTGAAAAATTTTGCCAAATGAGCTTTAGTGTAGTATACGCGATGAACAAGTTTGAATTGAATTAGACAGTGTCTGGTGCAGATAGAGGACTTATGAATCAGTGCTAAGATTTGTGTCCATTGATCCTGTGAGATGGTCAGCCCCAGGTTCTCCTCCCAAAGTGATCTGATTGAATTTATAGTTTGAGGTTGCAGTAGTGTAATTTGGTTATAAACAGATGAAATTGCCCCCTTCAAACTACCAGCTGGTTTTAGGAAGGTATCAAGAGGTGAGTTTCCAGGGAAGTTGGGGAAAGTCGGATAAGTAGCACGAACAAAACTGCGCACTTGCAGATATCTAAAAATTGATGAGTTGGAAGACTAAATTTAGCAGATATTTGTTGGAAGGAGGCAAATACGTTATCAATAAACAGATCACGAACGGTTGAAATTCCCTTTTTCCTCCACAGCAAAAATGCATTATCCTTTAAAGAAGGGGGGAAACATGATTGGCTACTATGGGGGCATAACAGGAGGAAGATTGTAAACCAAAGTAACACCTAAACTGTACCCAGATCCTGAGAGATGAATGAACTATGCTATTATTTGTATAAGGTTTAGTTGATGACTACAAAGGCGAATGTAATAAAGCAGTTAGAGAAACTGGTTTTACGGAGTTAGCCTCCATGACAAGCCAAGCAGGAGGAGATGGGCTTTCTGACTGAAGCCAAAACCTAAGCAGTCTAATATTGGAGGCCCAATAATAATATCTACAATTTGGTAGAGCCATCCCCCCAAGTGGTTTCGGTCTTTGTAATAGCTGTGTTTGTATGCGGGGGGTCTTACCATTCCAAAGGAACTCAAGGATGATACTGTAGAATTGAACAAAATAAGAACGTGGAAGAAAAAAAAAACACCATGCATGTATGTGTTTTCTCCAGGTGCTCTGGTTTCCTTCCACAGACCATATTCATGGCTGTTTGTCCTTGTGTGACCCTGTGATGGACTATAAACCTGCCACTTATTCAGCATAACAATCATGCTGAATTCAAGCATCATCACACATATGTACAAAATCAAAATAAAAGTGGTATAGGTACACTCAGGAGATTCCTATATAGAAATCATAATATATCAAGAAACTCATGAAATTACAGTTTTAGCATGTTTTAATCTATTTATTTTCAGTAACTTTTAATAAACCTTAAATAAATTATTAAAACACACATTTCCAAGCATTTTCAAACCCCTTACAATGTGTCTTGTTTTTCATAAAGTCCTACATAATAATGACAACATTCTAATGCTATATTACATTTCTGTCACTAAATCCCTACCTGAAAAGGGGAAATGGTGTGCCTGCCCTGTAATCAGAGAGCTGCAGGTTTGAGCCCCAGTCAGATTGTTGGAGTTGTTGTGTCCTTGGGCAAGACACTTCACCCTACGCACCTGCTGGTGGTGGTCAGAGGGACCGGTGGCATCAACGTTCAGCAGCCTCGCCTCTGTCAGTGTGCCCCAGGGCAGCTGTTGCTACAATGTAGTTCATCACCACCAGTGTGTGTGTGTGTGTGTGTGTGTTGATTGTGTTGTAAAGCGCCTTGAGGGGGGATGTAGAAACTTAGAAGGTGCTATATAAATACAGGCAATTTATCATTTAACACACATAATGGGTTAAATATTTTCTCTCATTAGCTTTTATTAAATATAACTGATGTTCTAAAGTTATAATTTCCAGCTGGTCACATCAAACAGTGTACAGGTCCTTCTCAAAAAATTAGCATATTGTGATAAAGTTAATTATTTTCTGTAATGTACTGATAAACATTAGACTTTTATATATTTTAGATTCATTACACACAACTGAAGTAGTTCAAGCCGTTTATTGGTGTTAATATTGATGATTGTGGCATACAGCTCATGAAAACCCAAAATTCCTATCTCAAAAAATTAGCATATTCCAACCGACCAATAAAAGAAAAGTGTTTTTAATACAAAAAAGGTCAACCTTCAAATAATTATGTTCAGTTATGCCCTCAATACTTGGTCGGGAATCCTTTTGCAGAAATGACTGCTTCAATGCGGCGTGGCATGGAGGCAATCAGCCTGTGGCACTGCTGAGGTGTTATGGAGGCCCAGGATGCTTTGATAGCGGCCTTAAGCTCATCCAGAGTGTTGGGTCTTGCGTCTCTCAACTTTCTCTTCACAATATCCCACAGATTCTCTATGGGGTTCAGGTCAGGAGAGTTGGCAGGCCAATTGAGCACAGTAATACCATGGTCAGTAAACCATTTACCAGTGGTTTTGGCACTGTGAGGAAGCATGAAGTGCTCCAAAATCTCCTGATAGCTAGCTGCATTGACCCTGCCCTTGATAAAACACAGTGGACCAACACCAGCAGCTGACATGGCACCCCAGACCATCACTGACTGTGGGTACTTGACACTGGACTTCAGGCATTTTGGCATTTCCCTCTGCCCAGTCTTCCTCCAGACTCTGGCACCTTGATTTCCAAATGACATGCAAAATTTGCTTTCATCTGAAAAAAGTTCTTTGGACCACTGAGCAACAGGCCAGTGCTGCTTCACTGTAGCCCAGGTCAGGCGCTTCTGCTGCTGTTTCTGGTTCAAAAGTGGCTTGACCTGGGGAATGCGGCACCTGTAGCCCATTTCCTGCACACGCCTGTACACGGTGGCTCTGGATGTTTTCACCCCGGACTCAGTCCACTGCTTCCGCAGGTCCCCCAAGGTCTGGAATCGGTCCTTCTCCACAATCTTCCTCAGGGTCCGGTCACCTCTTCTCGTTGTGCAGCGTTTTCTGCCACACTTTTTCCTTCCCACAGACTTCCCACTGAGGTGCCTTGATACAGCACTCTGGGAACAGCCTATTCATTCAGAAATTTCTTTCTGTGTCTTACCCTCTTGCTTGAGGGTGTCAATGATGGCCTTCTGGACAGCAGCAGGTCGGCAGTCTTACCCATGATTGTGGTTTTGAGTAATGAACCAGGCTGAGAGTTTTTAAAAGCCTCAGGAATCTTTTGCAGGTGTTTAGAGTTAATTAGCTGATTCAGATGATTAGGTTAATAGCTCGTTTAGAGAACCTTTTTATGATATGCTAATTTTTTGAGATAGGAATTTTGGGTTTTCATGAGCTGTATGCCAAAATCATCAATATTAAACCAATAAACGGCTTGAACTACTTCAGTTGTGTGTAATGAATCTAAAATATATGAAAGTCTAATGTTTATCAGTACATTACAGAAAATAATTTACTTTATCACAATATGCAAATTTTTTGAGAAGGACCTGTATAATATCTCTGCCTGCAGGTGAAGAAGTAAGTGTGAAAAGAAGAGACTAATATGTATTTTGATGCTTGTGTTGCAACATATTTAGATCTGCATTTATTCTTATGATAACGTAAAAGTGTAACACAAAAAGTTTTTTCTCTCTAGACAGTCTCTAGCCTCCAGACTGGCAGAGATGTTCTTGGATATGGCTCCACAGCGCTGATCCATAGTAGGGTAGACAGGCAAGTCAGTGTACAACACCTTTTCCCCATTAACCCACAGCCATCCACCAGCCAGGAAACGCAAACCGGTCCACACCTACAGGGGAAAAAAAAACTAAAGTTATTTTTATATACTGCCTTTCAACATAAAAATCACAAGGTGCTTCACAAGCACAAGAAAACATTAAAAATTGATCAAAAATGTATTAATAATAAAATATAAAAATGAAAATTAAGATAAAAAAGGAAAACAAATGGACTCCAAAAATATAAAGAAATTATAGAAAATTATACCTGAAAGAAAAAAAAAGCAATGAGTTTAATGTGAAATCATTGCCTAAAAAGGAGCAGCTATAATATAAATAAAGTAAATTTTCAATTCTATCCTTTTATTAGTTAGTTTTCTTCCTTCCACCTATCCAAGATCTGGCAACAAATCTCGTTTTTAGCTCCTCTCAAGTGGATCCTGAGATGGTCCCAGACCAGAAGAAATATATTGTTTTTCAGGCAAGTTTTAGATTCCTCCTGTGGCCTTTTCCAGTGAAACAAGCCTGAAAATTCTCCAGAGCAAAGTGATCAGGAGGCATTCTTTTCAGATGCCTATCCACCTAATGAGTAATGTAAAAGAGTGATAACTGATGGAACTTCCTGCTCAATCCCCAAAGCTTAGCTCATTTCAGCCACTTGTGTTTAGGTTCTCATTCTTTGGGTCACGTTTCAAATGTCATTGCATCCATTGTAGGTACAGTGTGCATTTTAGGACATCCTCAAGTCTCAGGAAAACACTGTCAGCCTCAGATATAAAAAGCATCAGGTGTCCTTCAAAACCCATCGCACGTCTTGTGTCAAGAAAACCTCTGTCAGGCAAAACTCGTTCAGGAAAACTCCCAAAAGACAAAATGCTTTAAGTGACTTAGAGAGAAGCATTCTGCAGGTGGCACTGTTGTCAGTAGTTTTTAAATTTTACTTTAAATAATTGCATTTGTTACAAACACATCCAAATATTATGTGGAAAACTAATGCATACCAATGAACAGAGTAATAGAGAATTATCTGTCTGGAAGGCGCTGATCACGGCCAAATCATTGCCCAATTACGTCATCAACGTGCAACAGCTGCAGAACTTAAGATTCAGGCTTCTATCACCACCATGATAACGTTTACTTACTTCTCCCTGTACTCTGTACTTTTGTTACAGTAATGTTTTATTACGTTACATTTAGGTTGGGAAATAATGTTAGGAGCCTGAATCTTACATTATGCCCCTGTTGCATGCTGATGATGTATTTGTACAACATTTTGGCCGTGACCAGGCAACAGCACTTTGTTTTTCTCTGTTTAATACTTTTGCACAGGCCTTTTGGATATGTTTGTAACAAATGCAACAATTTAAAGAAAGTAAAACACCACTGAAAGCAGCACCACCTGCAGGATGTTTCTCTCTCACTTCAATCTGAGGGTATTTTATCTGATGACATTTTGTCAAACCGTTTTTCTGACACCTTTTTTTCTTACATTCTTTAGTCAGAAATCTGATGGTTTTTTTAATTAAATCCGATGGTTTTTTTCATCTGATGTCTGATGGCTATTTCATCTGATGTCTAACAATGTTTTCCTGTTCAACCCAAAAATAGCATCGCTTCTATCAGTTGGGAACGTTCAATTTTTTGTTTTTAATCATGCCAGTTTGCTGACTTGAAGATGCCACTAGAATCATATTACAAACCAAAAGCAAGCAACCTATCACCCTCTTCTAGTGGAATATAGTCCTCAAGGTCTTAAGAACTGAACATTACTGTCCTGTAGTTCCTTATTTTAAAGTGTGTGACCACCACTCTAGTTTGCTGCTCTGCAAATAATATCTTAATCCTTCATGTGACGTGGAAGAGGTGTCAGACATGAAAGCCCCACAACAGCAAGGGCCTTCATCATCCCAGAGCAAATATTATTTACCTCCTGGTTCTCTATCTTCAGGGAGCTACATAACCACTTTAACATGCTCTGTCAAAGAAATGGACTTACTTTTCTCTGAGCCCTCTAGTGATGGGACTTATGGCTCTCTGAAGAGAGCCGTTCAATCACGAGGCATTAACATAAGCACCTTTCAAAAGACTGGCTGCTTTAAACGCCTTTTGCTTTGAAATTCAAATTTTTCGAGTTTCACCTGCAAGATAATCATTTTTAAAAAATGAATGGTTACCTGTAAGAACTCTGTTCTCATCATTCACATTGAAGAGCTGTTAAAAACACTGTGAATGTCACATAGAGCCTCAGATTCTACCTTTTCAGTGCTTCTTCTACAGCTCAACAATATCCTCAGTTCAAGTCTGTAGTTCAACACCCAAACCAAGGACAGCTATGATGGGTTCTATTTTGCATTTTCATGTTGGGTGGTTTACTAGAACTTCCTAAAGGTCAACCAATGGACTTCCCTGAAGGCCTCCCATTGTCAAGTTTTAACTTCAACAACCTTTTCCTTTCCTTTTCTTGGGGCCATAAAGTGATTCAGATTGTCTTTATGATGGATAATCTCAGTTTTGCATCAAAGAAAATTGATCAGATGAACATTTTTTTCCATTGGACTCACCTCATCAGAGTTGGCCTCTATGATTTTGGCCACCACATAATTCTGTTGATCTCCAGGTTGCACACTGGGCAGATCAAAATGAAGGTTGCTGTTGATGGTTGAAGTGAGGCCTCGACAGTATTCCAGAGCCTCTTCCCAGCTCTTGTTCTCCTTCACCAGACTCAAGTGTTCCCACATGCAGATGAAAGGGAAATGGGCATCACAGTCCTGGGTAGCCATGTGCTTTGTCAATGAGGTGATGGAGACACAGTCACCGTTGTTGCTCGGCTCACCTGAAATCCAACTTTCATATTCTGAAAAGCCTGAACTCCAGTTCCATGATCCACCTACAGAACACATTTCAACAAGTTACATTCTTTCCACACAAAGATGGAACATTTTGCAAAATTAAATTCCTAGAATTTTCACTTTTAAACTAAACAATCATTTAATTGATATAACTGAGGCTTACAAATGTTCCAATTATTGATTTTTAAAATATAGTTTATTGTACTCCTCTATAGTTATTCACACCTTTAATGCTTGACTGGGACACAGCTGTGTCTTACTTTGGTTGTAAAACAACTGTTTTTTGAGCGAGTGACATCCACTGAGAAAGGTTTATGATTGGTCAGTCGATGTAAAGTGATCACGCTGCACATCATTCCTCTTCCTAATGTCTGAAAGACGGTCTGAAGCGTGGACTGGGTGTTTTGCTAACCCGCAGGGAATATTGACAGCAAAGTTCTACAGAAAGTAGCTAAGGGTCATCAGAAATGTTGCTATGTTGTTCACTAGGTGCTTTTGGTAAAAAAAAGGCCTGAAGGGGGTCTGAAAAGTTTTTAGAAAATGTGACAAAGTTGCTATGTTGGAAGCACTGTGTGGGAGGTGTGCTCAATTTGCAACGTGGAGCAGCGCGAGATTAATCTGCAAGGGGGGAGCAAATAATCAAGTCATTTTTTTATATAATTGTTCAAAACCCAAGTCATAATTGTGATTAAAATTCAAATCGAGCAGCCCTACCCCACAGGGACAATAAAGACTTCTTGATCTCATTGACCTTGATCTCGTTAGCTTTAAAATACAACCAAATGCAGCTCTTATTCTTTACCATCTCTGTGGAGTCCAATCCAGACAGGGAAATCCTGATCATCAAAAACATTGCTCAGATTGGAGTTGCCAAAGTTTGCCAGAAATCCATTGTTATTTTGGCAGTACAGCTGGGCCTCATTCCACGTCTTTGACTCAAGTATAATTGTGTACACAGTTGCAACTATGACATCGTTCTCACAGATGAAAAAGGAGTATCCGTCACAACTGACACCATAAAATCTGGAGAAACTAAGATATGAAGAAAAAAATAATGAATTTTATTATTTTGTTTACATTCAGAGAATAAAGTTGATAGCCAAAAATATTTAAAGGCAGTGAAACCTTTACAGCAGTCATTCATATTGAATCACCATTTTCAAATACCAAACTGAATAGTAAATGTAGTCCTTGCTTTTTCTTTGAAACATCAGTTTTTCCTGATGAGGTTGCTAGCAAAGATGAGAAAAGAAAAGTACAAAGAAGGTCAGCGGGAGCTGCATTGTGTCTTGCCTTAGTAGATTTTGAAAGCGCATGTACTACGTCAAATTTATTTATTTTTTTGCTAAGCTCATGAAATTTGGAACGACTGCCAATCAGCATTAGCCAATGACGTTAGACATCCACTTAAGCACAGATGTAAATCACAGAGCATGCGTGAGGAATTGAAGACGCATCTTCTCTAGGACTATTGGTAAATTAATAAAATATCTTAGCGTGAGACTAATATTTGTAAAACAATATGTTTTAATTCTGTTTTCCAGTTAGAGGTGCACATCAGGAACAAGAGACATCGCTTTCGGCCGTAAATACAGAAGTGGGGAGAACACATTAACACTAGAACTCCCACAATTCTAACACACCTAGATCTCATATATTAGTTTCACTTTTTAAGTTGAATTACTGACGTGGAAAATTCAGAATTCCCACCTTCTGACTGATAAAAGTTTTTAAAAGACAACAATGTTAATGATCTTTAGATTAGATAAAAAATAAGACATCAGACAAAAAACTAGGTAGATCATTAATAGATTCAAAGATCTAGAAGAGTTTCACCTTACGTTTTGTTAATGTAGCTGACGACAGCACAGTCATCGGAGGGACCTGGCTCATTTTCTGCCCAGTTATTTTGGGTGTTGTTCGAATTTCCACCAATCCAGGTCCAGTGCAGATTACTTGTGTTTTTGTGGAGACCAATCCAAGCGTTGTACTGCTTCAACCACAAACCGTCCACTTCTGGCTGGGTGTAGATGGTGGCCAGGTCTCCATTGTTGCTTTTGGAACAAAAACAATAATTTTTAAAAATGATCTGTCAACATACAAATAAGATTGTGTGATCTCAGGTTTTCACATTTATTGCCGCATGCAGCAGCAAGGTTCTTGACCTGAGCTAGAAGACACCACATTACACCTATTGTCCAATCTCTTCACTGGTTGCCGATTCAATTTAGGATAAACTTTTAAATTCTTCTTTTAGTTTTCACGTCCTTAAATGGTCATGCCCCTTCCTATCTGAGTGTGTTGGTCCACCGCTACAACCTTCCTCATGCTTTCAGGTCTGCGGATCAGCTCCTCTAGGGCACGTTCCAAGACCCGTGGTGAAAGGGCCTCTCTGCTCCTCCAGGTTAGGCAAGCGCCTTCAGTCGCCACTTTCAAATCTCGTCTGAAAACACACTATTTTTCCCTGTCTTTTAACTCTTAACCTGATTTTAGTATTAGGTCTACAGGTTTTCTAGCCTGGCCTGCCAGACTCTCCCTCTGTCTATTCTACACAGCGAAAGAGTCTGGGAACTCAGAGGCAGCGAGCACCATGAGGGGCGGGACTAGCCAGCTCAAAAATAACCAATCCGAAAAAAGGCGGAAATGATGACTTACCGCGTAGTTTTTTAGCTGTAGTCAAAGATGGCGTCAAAAGAGTGCTGCTAACAATCTCCCTCTCACTGTTCATGCCGAGCTGCACTGCAGTTAACCCCAACTTTCCAGCTTTTTTTTACTTGTTGCTCCATTAGCGCAAGTAAAGGTGACACCACGATATGTGTTTTTTAGCTGGGTAAGCACCTTCCTCAGTAGAAATGAATGCACCGAGGGTGAATGGCGACCCATCTAAGATGGCGGCCGGCCACTACGGCAGCGTCAGTCCATGAAGCATCTATGTATATATGTCTGTGGGTAGCACAGCGCAAACATCTTTCTGTAGAAGAAAGGCTTTTAGCTCTAATTCTTAACTCATTCACTGCCAGCCGTTTTCTGATCAGAAAGCCCCTGACTGTCAGCGTTTTTGAGCGTTTTTACTGTTTTTTGAAGAGTCACAGAACATTGTGCTCTATGATCATGTAAACGCCAAAACTACAAAAAGAAAGAGTAGACTCACTTCTTACATCAGGAAGAATCGCCGTATTTCTAGCGTTATCCGTTCATTCACAATCTGGTGCCCAAGCGCCGCTCCAGACACATTTCCGGTTCAGCGCATCGTTTTTTTCCACAGCAGCGGCCCAAAACAAACTCGTAATCCATTGATTTTCTGCTTCCTGATCACGTGATGTGTGACATACACGGATGAAGATCCGCTTTAGACACGTGATGTTTGTTCTCACGGTGCGGGGGCTCGCTCCGACGCCCACCCCGTAAAAAAATGGAAATGACGACTAAAGTCGTCAATGGCAGTGAATGAATTAAAGAGCCTCAGCGAACTCCGCTTCAGACGCCATCTTTGTTGTTTTTGAGAAACTGAGCGTCGCGGTGTGTGACGTTCGCTGCTCAGCGCTGATTGGCTTGGTGAGAACTCTCAGGGGGTGGCGTTGTTTGAATGGGAGCGTTACCAGACTAGTTCTCTGTGTAGAATAGACAGAGGGAGAGTCTGGCAGGCCAGGCTAGAGGTTTTCCTCCCTTCCATCTTGGTAGTTTAATTTTACATTTGTGTATTTTATGGTTCTAATTGCCTGTTTGGTTTTTATTCCTTTCTTTTTATCTTTACTATTTTATGTGATTATTTAGCTTGTTTGTTTTTAATGTGCAGCACTGTGGTCAGCTGTAATGCTGTGTTAAAAGCACTCAACAAATAAAATGGTATAATATTGTCATTACCCAACATTTAGCTAAACGCATGATTACATTACCGTACATTATTTTTTAGCGTTGTTTGACTTGTTACAGTATATTTTCATGTTTAGCTTCTAAAACCAACTGGCTAAATTTGACCAGAAGCAGTTATCAGAGTGACTCCGTCTGGTTCTTTATATATTTAAAAGGAAACGATTTAAAGTGATAGTTCTGGTCTTTAAAAGTAGGGTTTTGTGGAAAAGTTATGAACAATCAGCATTATCTACTGTAGATAGTTCTTTGACAAACTTAATTTGGAGAAATTAGCAGTATAACTCACTGAGAATAGCTGTCAGCTCATCCTATTAGAACTAATCTCTTTTTTTCCAAACGCACTCTGTCCAGTGACTCCCCTGTTCTCCTGCTCATGTGGGCAATGATAGTGAAACATGGAGAAGTATGGTTGAGAGGAATGGCCCCACCGATCTAAATCAGAGTGGTGTTGTGTTGTTTGACTTCTGTGCTCGTCGTGGATTGTCCATAATGAACACAATGTTCAAGCATATGGATGTTCATATGTGCACTTGGCACCATGACCCCCTGCGCTGTTGACCATCACCTGCTACTGGATAGGCTGAGAGACTGGGTAGGCCTATCAGGAGCTGCTCTGGAGTGGTTCTCCTATCTGCCTGAGCGTTCCTTCTTGTGGCTGTCTCTATGTTTCGGTCCTCCTCCACCTCTCTCGCCCATGATGTCCCACAAAGTTCTGTGCTGGGGCCTCTACTGTTCCTCCTTTGTCTTCTTCCACTCCAGCACATGCTGAGCTCTTTTAAAGGAATTTCCTACTATCTTAATGCAGATGACATCCAACTGTACATCTCCTTCAAGACCCATGAGATGTCTAAGCTACAGCTGATGCACACCTGCTTTGTTAGATTCTATTAAAACCTGGATGGCTGGGAACTTTCTACAGCTGAATGATGAGTTGCTTCTCACACCAAACCCTCTGTCAGGAATCTTGGTGTGACCTTTGACCCGGCTCTCACCCTGGATTTTCATGTCAGTTCTCTGGTTTGCTCTTCCATCTTCCATCCAGGAACATTGCTAAGCTGAGTCCCATTCTGTCACGCTCTGAACTTGAGATTGGTATCCACACCTTCATTTCCATACGCTCAGACTATTGCATCTCACTTTTCACTTGTCTGAGCAAAACCTCCCTGAACCGTTTACAGGTGGTTCAGAATGCCTGCGATTAGCTTCTGACTAAATTGTCACAGCCCACTCACGTCACCCCGCTTCACTTTCAGCTTCACTGGCTGCCAGTTAACTTCAGGATTCACGTTGCACTACAGACTGTCCAGGAGTTGGTGGATGCTTTAGTCCAGGTCTTGGAGGAGATCCCTCAGGAGACCAACCACCACCTCATCAGGAGCATGTCCAGGCGTTGTAGGGAGGTCATACAGACACATGGAGGCCACACACACTACTGAGCCTCATTTTGACTTGTTTTCAGGACATTACATCAAAGTTGGATCAGCCTGTAGTGTGTTTTTCCACTTTAGTTTTGAGTATGATGCCAAATCCAGACCTCCATGGGTTGATTAATTAGATTTCCATTGATACTTTTTGTGTGATTTTGTTCATCTATGTAAAGAACAAAGTATTTAATAAGAATATTTCATTCATTCAGATCTAGGATGTCTTATTTTTGTGTTCCTTTAATTTTTTGAGCAGTGTATTAACCTCAAACAAAAATAAAAGAGCTTACTTCTTGCAGAAGGTTTGTGCATCACTCCAGGTGTAATAGAGTCCAATGTATCCGTACTGCTCAAACACCACTCCAGATGTGATGCTGAAGAGGAGAAGAATCAATGCTCCAGAAAGTCTGCTCCTCATCTTCAAAGTCCTGATCTTGATCAAAATGCACCTTTAACTGTAGAATTAAACAGTTTAGCTGAGCATCTTGTATCACTTCTAAACAAAAATGTATCTAAATAAACATAAATCATAAAATCCAGACTAAAAACTCTCTGCCACCTTCAAAAATCTAAGCTTCATCATGTTAACTTGGTGTCAATACCTGTCCTTGTGTGATGCTTCTGCTTGGTGAGCCAGAGTCCAATGTGATATCTCCCACATCTCAGAACAATCATTTGATTAGCAGATGCAATCAAAATCAACAATCAAGCTTCAATTATCGCTGTTTCTCCAGAGACTATTTGAATGATGGCAAATGATTTACCTACTAGATGACAAACCCAAAGGAAGTTGGAGCAAATGAAGTATGACACAAGACATCACAGCCTTTATTGTCTCTTTCCTTGCACTGAGCTGAATGTTGTTGAATGCTGGATCTTAATGGAGTGAAAAGTTCATCTTTTATATTCCTAAAGACACACACACACACACACACAGAAAATGTTTGGCAACATGAGGCGTGTTTCCATTGCCGGAACTTCAGGGTAAATTCTGGGAGGGGGAAATTGAGTGGGAGATATGATGTTCCGGTCCTCTCAGCTGTTGTGTCTCCATTCAAATTCAGCCCTTTCAGGACTTTGCACAGATGCCAGCATATTGCGACTGCTTTGGCAGTGAGTGATGTCACTGATCAGTACCAAAAAGCATCCACCGTAACATTAAAAACATTAAAAGCATTTATTCTGTGGACGTATATCATATTTTAATCCATTCAGAGGACGAGAGCAGCTGTGTGATTTAAAATGTGGTGTTCAATGACCGGTTTGTTTTTTATGGCACTCTGTGAGACAACAAAGGCCTGTGAATTTAGTTGTGGGGACCCAAGGACACAACAGCAACATTCTCTAGCAGGAGATGGGATTGAACCTGCAACCTTCTGATTATTGGACAACCCACTCTACCTTCTGAGCTACTGCTGCCTCTCTTAAGCTTCCTCTCTTGCCAATAAACTTCCTGAAAACCACAAACTGCAGACTGCATTGTATCAAGATGCAACCCGAATCAACCTCGGTGGTGGGGATTCACATCCCTAGTGTATATTTGTGTGTGCTAATGTGATGGTGACTAATGGGGATGCATAGCACTTGCAGTACCAGCACTCCTAGACCCAAGGCATGCAGAATCCCAGACTGCAACGTCGCACACACACACACACACACACACACACACACACACACACACACACACACACACACACACACACACACACACACACACACACACACACACACACACACACACCTGCACGCACACAAATGCAAATGGTAGCGCCTGCCTCGCCTCTGTCATTGTGCCCCAGGGCGCGTCATTTGGAATCGTAGGATGGCCAAGGAAGGTCCAGCCTTTCTCGCCTCTGATTGGCTGGAAGGGCTCTCCTACGATTGGCTATGTCATTTAGCAGCAAACCGTCTTCCCTCGCTAAGTGCAGACTGTCCTGCCACCAACAGAATAGATGTTTTGGGGAGTTTTGTAAAGAAAATGCGAATTTAGCGATATAATAACCATTTTGTTCTGTTTTGAAAAAGTTTTTTTCTGTTCCTTTAAGAAAAAAACTGAAATACGTAAAACGTGAACTTATAATAAATCTTGTTGCACTCACTGTTGGATTTACTTTATATCTGTTGGCTCTCAAGCATTGAGGTTAGCGGAGTACATAGGCTATGTGTGCCTTACCTGGGTATGAAATATAATAAAACTGCCCTATTGCCCAGCTGTGTGCAGCAGGTCTGTTTCTCTTCTAGAATAATGAAAATTTGTAAAAATAATAATAATAATAATAATAATAATAATAATAATAATAATAATAATAATAATAGGTCTAAATCATAATCAGCTTTGAATTAAATTTCGATTTAATTATACACATTTAAACAGATGAGAGATGTGTCCTAACTTGCAAACAGCCTTAACCTAAGAAAGTGAAGACATAACATAGCCTATAGTAATAAGATAACCCCATGCTTGAGAGCCAACAGATATGAAGTCAATCCAACAGTGTGATAAATGCAACACGATTTATTACAAGTTCACATTTGATGTTTTTCAGGTTCTTTTCTAAAAGAAACTGAAGCTGGTTTGTTGTAAAACAGGACAGAATGGATATTATAGAGCTAAGTTGTTCTTAAAAAAAACTCCTCAAGATCTGGCTGCAGACATAAAAACCCTGCAGCGAGGGAAGACGGTTTGCTGTTACATGAAATAGCCAATCGTAGGAGAGCACTTCCAGCCAATCAGAGGCGAGAAAGGCGGGACCTTCCTTGGCCATCCTACATTCCAAATGACGCCCCCAGGGCAGCTGTGGCTACAACTCATCACCATCAGTGTGTGAGTGTGTGTGTGAATGGATGAATGATACACTGTAGTGTAACGTGCTTTGGAGTCTTTTATAATTTATCTTTCAATATGTTTGACAATTGTTTGTTTTTCTAATTGCAGCTGCGCACCACCTGGCTTCCGCTAAAAGATACTGATTCAGTACGACTAAAAAACGAGGACATAGCAGGTAAACTATGAAGTAATCAATGTAACCATGGTTTTTTCCAATGAGAGACACGCTAGGAAAGATACATTGCAATTTAGCCGTCAGCTGTATCCAATGCACATTGAAGCTACCGGTGCAGTCACATCACTAACATCATGAATGAACCACCGGTTCAGATTGGTGAATCTCTCCATCCCTACATTGGTCCACCTGTGGGTGAGTGGGCGCTTTTAGCGAGAGAAACGCAGTTGAGGGACTCCAAAGTGAAGCAACATCAGCTCAAAGAGCTGCAGTGTTTCTGTAGTCTCGCTCAGAGAGCTCCACAGGTGACCAGCACAACTACAGCCTTAAAGCCAGGCGGCTGCGCGTCCCAGCTTCCTCAGGAGAAGGGAGCGTGCGGCCACCTGCGTGTAGCAGCTGTTCCCGGCCGAGAGACAGGAGAGGCCTGGCGCCCGCCGCACTGGGCTGCCTCCGCAAGGATGAAGCGGCAGTTTCGCGGATCTGTGATCGCAGGGCCGCCGCTGTTAAAGGGAGAGACCTGTTACTGAAACTCGGCAAACCTCCATTCTGCAGCGGTGACCTCGCAGATCTTTGACCGCAGTGGACCAGCGAAGCCCCAAAGCCTCTGCTAGCTTGCCTCGGTCAGCTTACCTAGCTTGAGTTTCGTTACCCAGCCAGCCCCACCAACATTTTCCCCCATTCAACCAGCGAGATAAAGTACAGAAATATAATTTTACTTACTGATAAAATGAAGCAGAGACTTTTTGGATTTCTTAGTGCAATCACTTGCCCTCTTTGCCAAAATAATTCCATGATTAACACCCAACCACGAACACACAGAGGACACAGCTAAAGTTCAGAGTTGAAATGGCCAAACATCTATTAACGTGAGGCTGAGGCCTTCCCTGGAGCTAGCTGCTTACGCTAGCTCTGAAGCTAGCTCTAGCTCTGACAGTCATGCTACCTGTCAATCAAATCTAATTATTCATAATTTCAAGAATTTAATTACACCTGAACAAAATTCATGCCCTCAGATTTGTCATGACTGTAAACTAGACCTATTAAACCGAAAATGGTTTTTTGAATCAGGCTGTAAACATGTTTATTTCTGCTGTGAAGTTGGCATTTTTAACATGGGAGTCAATGAGGATTTGCTCACTTCTGGTGCCAACCCCTAGTGGATGAGGGTGGAACTGCAATTTTTGGCACTTCCTTGTTGGGAGCAGTTCTGCACACTTGGTTGGTCTGGTGGGCTTGAGCTGTCTGCAAGACTTGGGGGTCATTGCGGGGATGGCTGGTTGGGGTACGGTCTGGAGGCCCTGGTCCATGCTGCAGCATGGTGGGTTGATGGCTGTTGGATTGGGATTTCGGGCATCTGGGGCTACCTCCTGCCTTGAGGACCGGTCCCAGAATGGGGAGGGCCCTCCGCTGCTTGGCCTCCCATATTTCATGGCCAAGGGTGTCCTCTTCAGCCACCGGTGAGGATTGTAGCTGGTCAATATCAGTGGGGCGACAGTGTGCTGGACTGGGGGCTCCAGGCTTGGCGGCCCCAAATGGTCTGGTGCCCTGTCGTCCTCTGGTTGGCTCCCTTTATCCCTGGGCTTGGGTCTGTCCTCTGAGCTTGCTAATTGGTTTTCCGTTCTTTGGTGGCTGTCGGCTGCTGGGGCATGCATTATTAAAAATAACAAAAACAACACTCCTGGTGACAAATCCACATACAGACACCTACAAACACATAGTAATTCACACAAACACAGCTTAGACCTGCACACATATATAATCACAAACACACACACACACACACAGGTACATATTCCATAAGATATAGACACATACACACACTTATTTATTACCTTCTATGCAATTTATCATATAAGGTAAATACACTGCTCACAAAAATTAAAGGAACACTTTAAAGAAACACATTAGATACATCAGATCTCAATATGAAGTTGGATATCTATACAAATAACGACAGGGCAATGTCTTAGGAACAAAAGGATGCCAAGTCTTTTAATGGAAATAAAAGTTTTCAGCCTACAGAGGGCTCAATTGTGTAGACAACCTAAAATCAGAGTGAAATGAAGATGTGGCAGGCTAGTCCATTATTTCAAAAACTTAATTTCTGCAACTCAAAATGCTTTTCAGTATCTTGTGTGGCCCCCACGAGCTTGTGTGCATGCTTGACAACGTCGGGGCATGCTCCTAATGACACAACGGATGGTGTCTTGTGGCATTTCAACATTAAACCTTCTTGCTGCAGCACGTGTGGATGTGCCTTCCTGGAGAAGTTGGACAACATGTGCAACTTCTGTAGGGTTAAGGAATCGCCTCATACTGCCAGTAGAGATAATTACTCAAGCCAAAACTAGCACGAGTGGAAAACCAGCCAAAAAAGATCAAGAGGGAGAAACTTGAAATGACCTCCACATGTTAAACCAGTCCTGTTTTGAGGGTTTTGTAATTGTTGCCACTTTAGTGCACCTGTCGTTAAGTCCATGAACACCAATACAGCTGAAAGTGATTAACAATGCCCTCAGCTGCTTAATCAACCAGAAAATTATCAGACAGGTTTAATTGATTTCATGCCAGGCCCAATAAAAAAAGTGTTCCTTTAATTTTTGTGAGCAGTGTAATTAATAGTTACATACAACTATGAAAATAATAGTAAAAATGTAATTGATACTAATGACAGAAATAATATTGGTAATTATAGCTGTAAAATAATGATTTAAGTGACAGAATAAACAAATGTATAACTAAATAAATACAAGAGAAAACCCAGGTTAATCTGCAATTAAAGAGATGAGAAAGTGTGAAAATGACATATTTTTTAAATTGGTGTAAAGGTTTTACCACCTGATAGATTTAGACCCCTGGTTTTAGATCTGTTAAGTTTTATGTGCTTTCTGATTTGATTAAGTTTAGGCAAAAAAACCAGACTCGACTACTGTCAAGTTACGTTACCAAACCATGCCTTAGTGGGTAAGAGCAAGGCCAGAATATTATTCCATGTATTTTATTTAAATAGTAGTTCAGCAGAATTTAACACATCAGCTGTTCTATTGACTGACTCTCTTGAAGGACTCAGGCATGGCGTATTAATGAGGGATGCGTTTCCCTTAGAGGAAGTCTTCATTTTGCATTTCATGCTGTAGAAAAACCAGCATGCAGTTGCAGAAGTGGAACACAGCCCGTTAACACTTTTCATACTCGTTCAGGTCAACATGTCCATCATGAAACAAGACTGGATGTAGATCAAATAAAGGTAGATGAACCAAACTCATGCATCAGTTGGAAATTTTAAAACATCCCACATAGAAAACTGTGCAAACATGCAATTTGCACAAACTGGAGGTTTAAAGTTCCTCTTTTGGTTTCAACCATTTGTCATTTTAAACAGAATTAAAAAATAGCAAAAATAAAAAAACAAAACTACATCACTTTTGTCCAGATGTGTTGTGATTTATCCTGAGCAGACTATTGTTGATTTAAATAAGCAGGATCTTTCTCCAAATGATAGATTAAACAACCCAGGAGATGTGTGTTACTGATTATTTTTCTCACACAGGTCATGTACAATTGCTATTTTAGGATTTGATGCAGCTCAGCAGTGGGCTTCCAACATTCACACTAACAGCTGCTGGGAAGTGAGGAGAGAATTTTCATTGTGTGTGAACCTCCTATGTTGACCAAAATAATGAAGATGGTGAATTTAAGGCATACCCAAATGTGTCATTCTGATTTAAAATCCAATAAATCTGAAGAGTAATTAAAAATCAGTCATACCTGTTTTCATATCTGCATCAGAGCAGTTTAATCTGTTACATTTACACAGTTCACAACTGATGAAAACGGTAATAAATCAAGTTTTTACAGCATGAAACACTTAAATCATAAGGTCATCTTTAAACATCTATATATCTTTGTATATTTGAAACAATTTAATAGCCACAAGATTTTTATTTACTTTATTCATGACACGGGGGAAGATCCTGCTCTGCGGCTTCATTTTGAACATTTAACAATAATCTATTCAAACAACAAATCAGACTCACTTCACTCGTTAGTCTTAATATAATTTAGACATGCAGACAAAAGCTCGCACTAGAGCAGAAATAAATACGAGTTTGAAGAACCAGAGGGACCAGAGGGACAGAAGTTTATGTACACTGAGCTGGACAGAATGGAAGGTCAGAGTAAATTTCATCTATTGACAGATTTCTAACTGTGATAAACTGGAATGTCAATAAGCTCATAAAGTAAAGAGTTGCTGACTGGTGTAGCTGAAGAAAAAGGAATCAAAATTCGTTGCCTGGTGCCTTTCAAGTCGTCTCCTGCTTCTGATGAATTGCAAATACTTGGATTTGTTTATTTATCTGCCTGAAGTGTCAGCAGGACATTGCGTGTCGTGTGAAACTCACAGAGCTTTGGAAAGTTTATACAATCACAAAGAATGGTTTGAAAGTCAAATGGGTGAACGAGGTACCAAGCACATCTGATGACTCAACCTCACGTAATTTTATTCCTCTTTAAAATGGAGTTAATTTGTAGAACTGTCTTTTACTTTGTAGATAAGAGTTAGAAAAAAATAACATGAAAAACTGTCAACTAGAACTAATTTACACACAGAGTTGAATAATGGAGAACATTTAGCATCATGCCAGCATCTTTCCATCACACTGAGACTAGAGACAAAGGACTGGGTGGAATTATGATGGGAAGAAGGACCAAGGAAGGGTGAGAGGAAAGGCAAGATTAAAAGATTGGAATGTAGTTATCGATTTTGGCACGGTGTCGCTGAGCGATGCACTCAGCGATCCAGACGATGTTCCTGCACTCCTGCTCCTTCAGCTTGACGTAAGCGTAGAACACGCTGAAGTGGAACTGATTAAGAAAAGCCAACTTGTTCAGCTTCACCTGCAAGCACAGAAGACAACAAACAAATAAGCAAAACTCTTTTGTGGCTCATGAAGTTCTATCTCAATCAGTATTTGACTATTATTTAACATAGTAACAATCAGACACTTCATCATGTTTAAGAGGAAAAGATTCACAAAAAAAAACCTGATATCCTCTACTGAGCAGAAAGACTGGTAAGCATTTTATAAAAGCAGAAAAATAATATTGCTCCACAGCTAACCACAACAATCTATTTGATTGTAGGAACAGTGAAAAGCTGATTTGATAAAATCAAACATGGTTGCAGCATGAGCTCAGGAGGTAGAGCGGGTTGTCCAGTAATCAGAGGGTTGTAGGATTGATCCCGGCTCCCGGCAGAGAATGCTACTGTTGTGTCCTTGGGCAAGACACTTAACCCACCTTGCCTGCTGGTGGTGGTCGGAGGGACCGGTGGCACCTGTGCTTGGAAGCCTCACCTCTGTCAGTGTGCCCCAGGGCAGCTGTGGCTACATTGTAGCTCATCATCACAAGGGTGTGAATGTGTGTGTGAATGAATGGATGAATGAATGATGCACTGTAGTGTAAAGCGCTTTGGAGTTCTCTGACTCTGAAAGGCGCCACACAAGTGCGGGTCATTTAGCATTTACAAAATATTCAGAATGCAAGTCCTACATCCCTACAAATGAATAATCCATCCTGCAGACCAAAGTATTTTAATGCAGTCACCAACAACAGCTGTGGGCTATGCAGTAACTGTTGTGTTAATAAAATAAGTGGACCTTCTGTATGTGGTATAAAAATGCATCAGTCACCTCGTGCTCAAAGAAACGGTCCTCTAGAGTTTTATCTCCTGGGTTGCTGCCAGCGCCCTCAAACAGCAGCTTGTATTCCTGAGGAGAGAAAAACAAATTCAATGACATTAACGCCTCACTAAAATACTAAATAGTCAATCAGTGAAGAGAAAAAACTACAAAAAATGTTAAACGTGTCTGTTGGAAAATAGAACTACAGCGTGCTGCACCACCCTCTGACTAATGGTAGAAGACATCAGAAAATATAAAACGATACATGAATAAACAACATAGGAGAAACGCTTCATCTCTAAGTCTTATGCCTAAAACAGCTATGCAAATTGCTGCTATTCACTTACAAACCAAAAAGAAATGATGGGTTCACCAACCAGTTAAATTAAGAAAAACAGATTTTTGGACTTACGGGATAATAATCGGCGACAGCCTTGACCTGCTCGTAGTCATCTGCCCGAGCCAGCTGTGCAAGGCCTTCTGGGTAAAGCTTTCCACAGTGGGGGAAGAGCTTAGCGCGGTCCTCTTTGGACAGCTCAGTACCAAAGGAGTTGATGGTGATGATGAAGGCTCTTCTGTCAGCCTCAAACTGACACAGAGAGAAGGTTAATGAAACTAAAACCCAGAGGACCACTAACACCTTAAACAACTCACCTCCAGGATAGGACACATGGTGTCAGCAGTCGTTCCTCCCAGGTTAGAGCAGAACTTATAGAAAGCCTCCAGATACGCCTGAGAGGATGCAACACAAAAACACACTTAGGTACTTAAAATAAAAAGTTACAAAGGTAGATGCAAGGAAGAGGGGAACAAGGATTATTAGGTGGGCAAATCTTTGACTCAATTAAATGATTTGATTTTAGAATTTGTTAGGTTTTTGCTTTCGCCTATACCAATGTTGGAAAAACTGTTAAAAGAATAAATGTCGATGAAAGAAAATCATCAAGGTATTTTAAAACAGCTTTGATTACTAGAAGAAAATATGTTTTGTCTAAGATACATGCGAGTTTTTTTAAATAGTTCTAAATTAATTTGTCATTTACCGGTTTCCCCCGAACCACAGTTTAAAAAGTGAACACTTATGAAAGCTGCTCATTAGTAAAATAATCTGTTTTACCTTGTAAAGAGTGTTACGAATGATTTCAATGTTCATCTCATCCAAGTCCTGCTCTGATATACAATCCTGAAAGAACGCAGCTGGAAGAACAACGACCAGAGTTAGTCATGGTTTTGTCTCCCCCTGCTGGTCAATATGACACATTAAAGGTCAGGTTTTCATCTTTCTGGTCAGTCAGGACAGGTTAGTCCGTACCCAGAGGCGTGTCCACCAGGATGGCGTTGTAGAGCTCAGCGGGGGTCTGGGCGATGTTGACAGCCTCCATCTGCTCAAAGCTGCCCAGTGGGTGACACTTAGGAACGAGCTCAGAGATGGCCCTCTGGTGCAGCGTGCCGGTGATCAGCAGGATGACGTTGTCGATCATGTAGCTGTACCTGAGGAAAGCAGCGGGACAGAAGTGATGAGACAATGAAGAACCATCATCTCTATGTAGCTTAGTGCACATGATGCTATGTTGTTTACTTGTACACTGCTCTGATAAAACACAATCTAACAAAATAGTTTTTTCTGGAACACAAAGATTCCACTAATCCTGTTTTCTGATCAACAATAAGAAAAACTTTATACTGGAGTCTGAATAAAAAAGGAATCCACGAGCAGCATTTTAACTAACAGAACCGACTTCATTCATTTAAGAGCATTTATAGACATGCTCTAAAAGTGTCGGTCAGGCCAGATAAACATGAATAAAAACAGCACCATGAGGGTTCTGTCAGCCTTCAAATAGCAACGCTTGAGATAAAAATACGGCTGGTCTTCTCGTATGTAGCATCAACACAACGTTTAAAGGTCAATTTATCATCTATCATAGTGCCCAGGTTTCTGTGCTGTGTTATACGCTCTACCACCAGACCATCCATCACCACCGGAGGAAACACAGCTGAGTTTTCTACAATCCAAAATCATTTCTTCAGTCTTTTCCACATTTTAGTCCCAGTATGTGAACTTACTAAGAACAGAGTTCAGGACTGTCATTGTTAAACAAGAATGTGATGATGACAGAATCATCAACAAATTTTATAAGAGGACCTGGGGTGTGGCTTTGACAAGTGTTTGTGTAGAGCGTAAACAGGTGAGCCAGTGGAGGGTAAAATAATCTCAGCGACAACACCTAAGGGCATTTAGGATTTAATATGTAAATATGTTAGCCTAGTGAACTAGACCAAATTGTTGCCTTGCAAAGTTTGGTCACAGGAACCACGTTCGTTTGAAACAGCTTTGTCATCAACATTGGATTATTTAGACTCCAACGTGCGTAAGTCTGTCTGATATACTTAGCAGCTTCTTATTTTTATCAAACAAAGTAGTGCAATGTCCCAGTACACCTGATATTCACATGCTTTTATACAAAAACGACAGAAATTATTGATGTTAGACGCCATTGCTGCCTCCCGCTTTTCCGTCGCTGTGATTACGTCACGTTGTTCGTTACTCTGATTGGTCCTAGCGCTATCCAATTGCATGCTGATATTTTGAAAGACAACCGTAGATCCCGCCTCACGACTGAGAGCCGTCAATGGGTCGTGGCCAGACTATATATTCACATATATAGGATGGCTTGCCAGGCTATAAATGTGTCACATCAGAGAAAAATCTTTTCAAAACACTGTAGAAGAATCAGTTTATTGCACATACACACCTCCATACAAAAAACATTTAGATTACATTTAAAAAGCGAGTAACACCTGAATCAACTTTTTTTTTGCTGATAACCTGTATAGATGAGTGTCTAATAGTGCTGTAGACATGTAGTCATTATTTTGGCAGTTTAGTGCAACTAACTTAAAATAAAATTAAAAATCAACCAAAAACCATAATTATATCTCCCTCTTCAGGTTAAAACTCTGCTCTACATTGATTTCTAATCAGCCATTGCTGTTGGCTAAGAGGCGCCAAGTGACGGTGTCTGTACGGTACTACGTGGCTGCACTGCACTGGACTCCAGCCGAGTCTCGGCCACACCTCCAGCTGGTTTGGTCACTCACGAGCCGATACACAAACTGCCAAGCCTGCTGTAGTTTCTCTGTTTGCTCGTGCTATTATGTGGTGAGTCTGCTGTGTGTGTTTGTGTGCATGTGCTTGTTAACGACTCGTTTCTCCAACTGAGAAACTCCGAGAGTGTGGTGGAGGTTCTGTCAATCACTGCCTCAGCACCGCTCTCTCGGTTTGCCTGTCGACACCTCCTTTAGGCACATTTTTCAAACAGGAAGCGTGGGTGAAGGTAGACTCCACCCAGCGGCTGATTGACCCTTTAAAATTTAGGAGGTTAGAATCGGTTTTAGCGATTCACAAATTCTGACTTACGTAATGAAATCCATGAAGCTGGCCAGGGGTTCGTAGGACTGGTTTCTCATGTGGCGAAACTCCACCACCATCTTCTCCTTCAGCTTGTCATCGATGACCGACACCGTGAGCGGAGACGCCTCGTTAGCCAGGAAGCTGCCATAGTCGGTGCTCTGCAAGTGGAGCTTCAGATCTGCAGAGGAAACACATAAAAAATGCAAATGAGTAACACTCTGGTTATTATGTGGGGATGCTTAAAAATGTGTATTTATAAACATATGATACATAAAACTGGAAAGGATCCAGTCCTAAAGCAAGGTTAGGTGGAGGAGTTAAGTTGAAGCTCTTAGAAAAACAAAATGATCCAAAATACGTCAATGCATAACACCAACACAAGTGGACCGCTGTGTTTTCACAATATGGAATATTTTTATCCCAGGCCTGAATAGAAGCGAGGCAATAAAAACAAACGCTTATGTTTGCACTATAAACGGTACGGACATTTCACATATGGCATCACACTGCTGCATCCAAGTTTCCTCTTAAAATGTGTAAAAACAAGAGTTAGGTCAGACTTGTACATGAATGTATTTTACTCCAGCTATAAGATAATCAACAACAACTTCAAATAATTAAAAAGATAAACAAAACAGCTGTATACATTTTCAAAACCGATGTTTCCCCAAAAGCTCTCTTAGATGGCACGGACTGACTACTTCGTGTAATTTCTGAAAACTTTGAAATGAAAATTACTAACAATATTTGCTCTAAATGACAATTTACTAAATGCAACCTAACTGGAGCTTTAGAGAGCCAAAAAAGCGAAGCAGTAATTGAATGTAAAATTTACTGTGAAAGTAGCAGCTGTTCCTCTCAACACTGATATATAAAATATATGGAAACATAATGTCATATATACCTCTTGTTGAGCTTTACAACAGATCTAGACGCGTGAATAATAAAAACAGTCAGCTAAGGTACTTTAAAAATAAATGAGCTCCAGTTGAATTCCTATTGAAGCTGGGGACATTAATTACGTTTGACAAAGCTTTAGTGTTTGACCAGTTGTCCCACTTCCTCTAAAAAGTCCAACATTGACAAATAAACGCTGAGGATGTTCATTAAGCTAAACTACCTGTCTGGCACGCTCAAACGAATGGTAGCCGCAGTTAAAATACAATTCTTAGACGCATTTCCACTTTACTCGATGGCAAATATCAGTGTTAGGCTTATTCTAAGAACCCACAAAAGGAGGACAACGAATCAATGCGGCCCAGGAAGATTCAATATCCTTCACGTAACCCGAGCTAAGCTATCAAGCTGAGCTAGTTAGCATTAGCTTCTTTTAAACTCACCTTCCAGAGTCTCACACTGCACCAGATTTAAATAATCCCCCTGAGACAATATTCCAGCTTTAAACCCCCTAACCAGGCCCTCCAGGTAGCCATTATCTACGTTAAAATACAACTCAGAGAAAGGCATCCTGGCCGATCGTGTCAGACCGTTCGCTGTCCGGTAAGCATCAGCTGACTGAACCACGTGACCGTCATCTGATCGGTCACCTGCTTGTGTGCACGTGAAAGAGTGTGTATGAGGAACATCCGGTAGCAAGGCCCAGCACTTTTCCGGTTCTTGATACAGACATCTCCAAATCTTCCAATACAATAGAAGAAACGTTCAAATAAAAAATATTTTATAAGAATGTCATTTTGAATCAACATGTTGAAGACTTTTGAAATCAACAAACTGAAGTGCTTTACTAAACACAAATTTACAAGGCGGTAAATTCTCTTGTAAGTTTTCATCTTTGGCTTCTGTTACTAACATTGTCGCCCTCTGGTGGTGTATTTGAGACATTACAACAAATGTGTTTGCAAAAAAAAAAAACAAGAAACCGGAATTTTCTATATTTTAGATATCTGATGAAAAATTGTTTACTAGGATGACAATATTAGTAAGTAAGTAACCTTTATTTCTATAGCATTTTTCACAGATAAAATGTACAAGGTTCTTTACATCAAAACAGAATAAAATACAAGAAGATAAACGAACATGAGAATAAGAAAAGAAATAAAATCAGTAAGTACTGACTAATTAGAACACGCTTCTCAAACGTTGATATATGTGTTTTGTAAGGAAGCTAGAAGTTACATTTATTTTGTGACAAAAACAAAAATCAAACAATGGAGATGTAATTTATTTTTCTGTTAACCACAAAATAAATAAATAGCTGTTGTTCTGATACTAGTGAGGCCTGGGCTGTGATGAGGCAACCCCTTCCTCATATTTGGCATTTTGAAAAAACACTTCCAGTCACAAATTGTCACTCAAACACCCCTAAAACTACAGCTTTACTAACTAACTCTCTCTCTCTCTCTCTCTCTCTCTCTCTCTCTCTCTCTCTCTCTCTCTCTCGGGGATCTATTCACCAACCAGTGTGAGAATTTAAAGATGAAGTCTTTTAAACTGATGAAGACTTATGGTTTCCCAGCTGTGATGTAAAAGAATTGGGTAAATGCTCACTGTGATTTGCAACTTTCAAGGCTGAGAGTTTTGCATAATTGTCTCCCAGCAGACTCCCATAACTTCTGAAGTAAGTAGGATGCAGGTGGTATTCTGGAAAATCCTAAATTGTCTCCTTGTTTGAAACCTTCTGGAAGGGGGGAGGGCAGAAGAGAGAGGGTATAGTGGCCTGTGATCCTTCCTCTTCTCAGGACACACTCTTTAGGAAACATGGGGATGCTCTCGTGTGACGGTGTTCTTCATTTCATATTGCCATATGGAATTAAATCTTTTTGATTGAATCCAGGACTGTTTTCTCATTGGCTTAATAAGACTCAAAAAAAAATAGAAAGAAATTTCACAACAGACATGTTTTCTAAATTACTCCCTAACCCAACATTGAGGTTATTTCCTTGTCAAAAAAGCTCTAGCTTGTCAGTGATCACACTCATGATTGAATTGGTTAAATGGGTCGACCTGGTGTGGAAACACTTAACTGAAATTGTATCAGTCAGGTGCGGCTTTACCACCTCTGGCACTATCACAGAGTATTTGGCTGAAACAGTTTATGATCATGAAAGTCTGTGTTAGCGACATGAGGACTAAATAACATTTTTGCTCAATTTGTTATGGATTTGAAGGAAAATTTGAAATCACGCTAGGATGTTCTGCAAATTGGTGAATTGTGTGAGGTGTTTAGAGAAAATAACCTGTTTTCACAAATGTGTCTGGACAATTGAAACAATCTTGTTACAGCAGAAAATCAGGAGGATCTAATAGTTGTACGAATCCACCACTTTGACAGTATGCAGCTGTTATCACACAGGAGGAAGAAGACACAGAACAACAGGCGCTTTGGCTCATTATAATAACCAGTCAGACAAGACTGAGACAGAGACATGAACAGACTCACCTGAACCCTCAGGATCATTGTTTTTTGCTTCTTTTTACATTATTTTAGACCTTTGGTCTGGATTATACCTGGCAGGTAGGTATATGTTTCTATAATGACTGGTTTTATTGTATAGCTGTGTTTAAATGGAGACAGTCTAGTTAATAATGTTTTTGTAAAACTGCATTACTGATAAAACCTGAAACAAAAGACACATATTTGACCTCTTACTCTACAGCAAAGCAAGTGAGACACAAGTAAATCCAAACGTCTGCTACGAAGTGCTCCTCAGCTCACAGTTTTGGTCTGATTTTAACTTTATTTGTACCTTTTGTTACTGGAGACCAGTGATGATGAAGAGATCGGCTCCACCTGAACCAGATGGTGTGTCCATGTGGTCTGATCAGCCCATATGCCCACCAGCTGCTTTCAGAGATGTAGACCAGATGGTTTATAAACCGTAAGACACTAATATCTGTTACATTCCTTTTTGGCCAGTGATCATGAACGTATTCAACTTAAATGAGTGATTCTTAACTTGTTGAGCTTCCTGTTGTCTTTCAGCCATTTGAAGGATGAGAAACAAAATCCACCAAGATCTTTGACAATTAAACGAGCAACATCCAAAAGTGTGCGTGGAGAATCCACCCACCAACAAACGTGAGAATTTAAAACTGATCTTTGATAAACTGATGAAGACTTGGTTTCCTGATTGTGACATGTTTCAAATGTATTTCTTAACCTAAAAGGTGTTCAATGTTTTTGGTTAAAGGCCTGGTGAGCAGCAGCCGGGTACTCTTGGGCCCACCTGTGTCTCCCTGAGAACTGAAAGATCTAAAAGTCAGCCAATTGAATTCAAGGATGGAGGCGTCTCAGAAGATGAATTGTAAGATGTAACCCAACTCTTTATCATGGCACTCAAGTGTTTGATTAATTATGACAAGATTTCAAACTCAGTTCATAACCTGATATGATATTTAAGATGTTTATTTTTATAAAACGATTTGATGTACCCTGGGCTGGTTAAGACATCTGAAGATGAACCCACTGAGTTCAATAGCGGGGACTCCTGGGTTACTGAGCAGAACTGAGGAGGAATTTTGTGTATCAGAAATGTTTTTAAGATTTTTTTTGTCCCAGAAGAAAGATTTTGAGAACTTACCAAAGTATAGGTGGCAGAGGTTTTGATACATTTGCTTTTAAAAAACAAACAAACAAAAAAACATTACTGGAAGGCTGTAGGTTTGCACCCCGCTCAGTCTGTTGCAGTCATTGTGTCCTTGGGCACCCTCCTTTCCTGCTGGTGGTGGTTGGAGGGACCAGTAACACCAGTTTGTGACAGCCTTGTTTCAGTCAGTGTGCTCCAGGGCAGCTGTGGCTACACAACTCCAGTGTGTGAATGTGTGTGTGTACTGGGTGAATGACTGTTGCGTTGTAAAGCGCCTTGGGGGGTTGTAGAACCCTAGAAGGTGCTATATAAATACAGGCCGTATCCCCTGCTCAGCTGGATGATAAATCACATCTGTGACATTTTTGCAGTAAAATAAAATCTGACTGTTACTCAGTTTCAACTTCTGTTTTCATGTTTCAGGGATGATCTCACGTCCGCTCATCACAACCAGACAGGTTCAGAAGAGGAGATTCCAGGTGATCATGAAGAGTACAAAAAACAACTGGATTCTGCTTTTAAGGTATAAATGTTGGTTTACGTTTATCTAAAGGACATTTTATCGTATGTGTTTTCTTTTTGTTTCTGCCAAAGAAATGACCTCCAGAACAAATATAATAAAATACATTTAAAATGAGTTTTTTACGTTTTCACCTTTTACATGAGCACAACTAGACATCAGCTATATTTAGCAAGCACTTCCAGCAAAGGTGATGTAACAAAAACGAAAAAGAAAGATTCCCGGTAGGTTTGAAACCGGTTTGCTGAGATTCCTGAAGTCACTATTTTTACACTTGTGGTTTGATCACCTGAGAAGTATTTTATGTAACTGATTTAGTTTCTAGAACAAAGAGCTTTCAGTAAAGGAAAAATATTATAGCTACTCATGTTTCAAGAAGAGTAAACTAGCAGCAAAGCTTGTTTGAAAAACCAGTTTACCAAAAACCAGATTGCAGTTAAGTGTTCAAATAGTCATAACTTCTATTATTTACAGCATAAAGACAATAATCACCCCTTTAAAAAACTTCAATCTTTTTGCTTTACAGCTTTAAATGGAAACACATTTCTTTTACCAGCTTTACTTATCGATTGCAATCTATAATATCAAAGTTACAGTTCAAGAAAAAACACAATTAATACTGCGAGACCATCAGGCATGGCTAAGGTGAGCTGAGTACGGCTGAGAAGGCGTGTCTGAGGAGCTGAGGGGAAAACTAACTTGAACAAAAACTAGCAGATCATGACACAAATGTATTTATCAAATGTCTGATGCTGCATTTAAATCACTCACCAGCTAAACTGCTTATTCATCACAAGGGTCATGTTGAGCTGGTGCCGCGGTCAACGGGAGGGTAGTGGGGGACACCCTGGACAGGGTGTCAGTCCATCATAGGGCCACACAGAGACATAAGACTACTCACTCACACCTGGGTACAATTTACACCATGGCATGCTGGGAAATCTGTTCCATCCAGCCAGTCATCATTATGAGCAGCAGTAGCTCAGGAGGTAGAGCGGGTTGTCCAGTAGCTGGAAGGTTGTAGGATCGATCCCGGCTCCTGGCAGAGCATTCTGCTGTTGTGTCATTGGGCAAGACACTTAACCCACCTTGTCTACTGATAGTGACACATTTTGATGCCAAGAAAGTGCTTATTTTCGAACGGCAGCAAAAGTTATTTTAGTTTTTTTGTGAAAAGACGTGTAGGACTTCAAATGTTCATCTGACCTAATTGATGTCATCGAACCAGACACGGAGAAGAGGAGAAGATGAGTTTAGTGAGCTTTGCATCCTTCTTCCAGGACAAAAGAAGGAGCATTAAATGTGGAGCAAACCACGATAAATCTGGTTATGTGGTAAGCTACACTGGTAGAGAAGAGATTCTGTGGGGACGTCATATATGCAACGTCTGACTTGAAGTCATTTTAATTACAAATTTTTACAAGCTAACAAATCTCAAAGTACATGACATACATAGTCAAATCTCACATAATTACTTTTCATTTAAAGGAGTCATCACCTGAAATTTTCACTTTTCCACTTGAAAAACATGTCTATAATGGCTTCCTAATGATTTTTCACTGGTCGAAAAGCGGATATTTAACATTGACGCGTTTGTTTACTCTTGCCTTCTTCAACCAGCTCACATGCACCCCACGAGCACGCGCATTCCAAAACGAGAGCTTGAGCTCTGGCCTATATGTCGTCACAAAGGCCGAATATAAACAAATATGAACCAGCAGCGAACAAACCAGCACAACAAAGCTCATTTCATAACGTGAAACGCATAAATGATGTCTTACCGTTGCTGATCCGTGTTACGGGAAAAAAAGTCCACTCGGTTTGTGTATTCGATCTTCACAACAGCATGATGAGCCGACGCCAGGCTGTTTAGCTTGCTTTGTCCCATCTACACTGTTTACAGATCTCCAATGCTGTGTCCCATCATTTTCCGGTTACGGCGCTTTGCTGAAAAAAAAAACCTCAACAACAAGCGAGGAAGCCATTACGCACGAGGCGAGGCTCAGGCTCGTACTATTGGATCTCGTAGGTCACTGCCAGGTCGGGTTCAGTTATAATTTTTGTTATTTTTGAGCAAGATGCTGAAGCTGCTTCCTGCTTCCTTCCACCAATCAATGCGCCCCTCAGTCCTGCGCACGTCCGGCACAGCCGAAATATCGCGTGTGATCTCACGAGAAAATATGCCCTTTACAAAAAAGGATCAGAAAAGCACATTTTTAATTTATTTTTAAAGATACTATTTATTTTAATGGCCTAAAAGACTATAATAGGACGTAGATATCCACGGTGTTATAGGTGATGACTCCTTTAAATTGAAGTACAACATTTGTGTGATTCAGGGCGTAGGGCAAAGCGGATTAGAAAATATATTTTATAGCCCCGTTCACTTACATTCATTTTCTCTTTGTTCCGGGGACCCATGAAGACTTAGGCTCCCTATACTAGGATATGAATAAATAATAATAATTGTCCCCAACAATCTTCATACCAACACCCTTGTGCTAACACTGCTACCATTTTCATATGGGATAAACACCTAGCCTAACTGGGGGTGACTGGAAGTGACCAGCAACAGCTTGTTTTGCTCTACATGTTGTTCTAGCCACACTCCATTAGAGTCTCAGCAGGCCAGACCAGTCTTGTGTCTTGTCAATCACAGCGCTCTATTGGTTTGGTGGGCAGGATGTTACTGTGACTGAGCAAAACTAAGATGGCGACGGCTCGTTTGAAACGACTTTGGCATCAACTTTAGACAATTTAGACTTGGGAGTTTCTTTGAGTCAAGGGCAGATATTAGATAAAGGGTGTATTTGCGTCTTCTTCAACAATGTGCTGACATCTGTAGCGGTGAGTAGCCTACATCACGTTGTTTGTTGTCCGATAGCATGCGGAAACAGTTTGAAAGACAACCGTAGATTTCACCCCACAACTGTCTGTCTATGGGTCATGGCCAAACTCTATATTCACATATATAGGATGGCTTCCCAGGCTAGTGGTCTCTAGTATCAGGACTGTCTTGTGAGTCGATCTCTGTGGGGAAAAAAGCTCTTTCGTTTCTGTTTCAGGAACTAGAAGTGAGCCAAATCAGAGCTGAACACGGCAGGATTTGGAGTCTTATTTCCTGATATTTGGACATCTCACATCTGATTGGCTAACAGCAACGCGACTCGCACACTGTCTCTGTTTGTTCTGCAACGTTGATGTTTTATCTCCACAAATAACACAAGCCTGGAGGGGTTCTGCTGTGTGGTGGAGTTGCTAATGCTAACGGTTAGCTCCTGCTAGCCGAGACGTGCTCTGCTCTCTCATGGATGCTAAACCAACAACAGCCTTCCCTGTCGCCAAAATGACTGAGTCCATGAATGCTAATTTTCAATATGATTTGACTGGCTTTTCTAATCCAAGTGTTTTCCTGTCTATTTTCCATTGGCAGCTAATACAGGAAACAGGGGTAGAAGACTCTTGTCATGTTTAGCCTGCATGTGAAACTCAGAATGGCCAATCATATTTAAAAAATAACAAGTAAAAAACTGTTTCTGAGTGAATTTGGGCTTAAAAGTGACAGAGAATTTAATGATCCACCAAAGCAGACTGAGAATTATTAGACTTAAATCAATTTAAAATTTTTCATTATTTAGAATTTTTTTAAATCATTCCCTTTATATTTGGCTCTGTTATACAATTTTCTATTATATAATAACATATTAATAATGCAATTATTTGATTTAATAATTATTTTTATTCTAGCAGGGTGAGAAAAATGCTGTTGTCAAACATTTTGATTTCAGATCATAGAATCAAACTAATAATTTACTTTTAGACAGATGACAGACTGATTTTATGCCTGGACCAAAAATCACAAGATATTTTGTGTACTTCCAGGAGTTGAAAGAGGACGTTAACACCTTTGCAGAAAAGGAACTGGAGAGACTGAAAAACACCCTGACTCCAGAGGGCTCTGGAAGCCTCCAAGAGGATCATAAAGAAACCAATGATGAAAAAGAGCAAATGAACATCAAGAGAGATTTATTTCTGAAGTTCACAATGATCTTCTTGAGTAAAAGAAAGCCAGAGTGGCTCTCTGACATTCTGCAAAAAAGTGAGATGTTTTTATTATTCCCTCTGTTCAATATGTTTTATTAAATTACTAATAAAATAGTTTACTTAGGTGAGGTTTTTGGTTGAAAACTGCCTTCAAAGATGCTCATTTACCATATGTACTTTTTATCCACTGTAATCACTTACACCATGTTTTATTTCTTCAGAAACTCATGTGATGATTTACCAACGGAAATTTAAATCTCACCTGATGAAAAGGTGTCAAACCGTGTGTGAGACTACCTCACAGGCAACATCTGTGAATCAGATCTACACTGAGCTCTACATCACAGAGCATGGGAGACGAGAGGCCAATGAGCAACATGAGCTCCAACAGATAGAAGCAGCATCTTGGATACCAGAAAGTTCAAAACGCACCATCAGCTGTGAGAATATCTTTAAACGTAGAGACGGGGAGCCAGGCTGGACACTTATGACCAAAGGAGTTGCAGGAATTGGGAAAACAGTCTTGACACAGAAGTGCATCTTGGACTGGGTGGAAAACAAAGCCAATCACAACATACAGTTTATCTTCCCGTTTACTTTCCGTGAGCTCAATTTGCTAAAAGGTAAAACCTACAGCTTAGTGGAACTCATCCATTACGTCTTCACTGATATCAAAGAAGCTGGAATCTGCAGGTTTGAAGAGTTCCAGGTTGTGTTCATCTTTGATGGTCTGGATGAGTGTCGCCCCCCTCTGGACTTCTACGAGACTCAGATCTTGACAGATGTTACAGAGTCCACCTCAGTGGATGTGCTGATCATAAACCTCATCAGAAGAAAATTACTTCCATCTGCTCACCTCTGGATAACCACAAGACCTGCAGCAGCCAATCAGATCCCTCCTGAGTTTGTGGACACGGTGACAGAGGTCAGAGGGTTTAAAGATCCACAGAAGGAAGAATACTTCAAGAAAAGGTTTACTGATGAAGAACAGGCCAACAGAATAATCTCCCATATTGGGACATCACGAAGCCTCCACAGCATGTGCCACATCCCTGTGTTCTGCTGGATCACAGCGACAGTTCTGGATCATGCGAACAAAGAGAACAAAGAGTTGCCGAAGACCCTCACTGAGCTGTACATCCATTTCCTATTGGTTCAGGCAAAAAGAGATAATGAAAAGTATCACATAAACCCTCTAACAGACCCCATCTGGAATGAAGAGACCAAGAAGACGCTTTATTCTATGGGGAAACTAGCTTTCAAGCAGCTAGAAAAAGGAAACCTGATGTTCTATGAAGAGGACCTAAAAGAGTTTAGCATTGATATAAATACTGTCTCAATGTACTCAGGAATGTTCACAGAAATCTTCAAGGAAGAGCGTGGCCTGAACCAGGAGAGAGTCTTTTCTTTTGTCCATCTGAGCATTCAAGAGTTTCTGGCTGCCCTCTATGTCTTTCTGAAGTTCAATAAGACAGGAGTCAATCTCATGAAAGGAAGTCGTGTTTCAGTTCTGAACGAAGCTAAAACAAAACAGTTCTACCTGAGTGCAGTGGACAAGGCTTTAGAGAGTCCAAATGGACACCTGGACATGTTTGTTTGCTTCCTGTTGGGCCTTTCACTGAAAACAAATCAAAATCTCTTGAAAGGTCTGACAAGAAGTAAACCACAGGCTAAAGAGACGCTTGTGCAGTATATAAAGAAAAAGGTCAGTAACTGTCCTTCCACTGAGAGAAGCATCCGAATGTTTCACTGGCTGAATGAACTGAATGATCACTCTCTAGAGGAGGAGATCCAACAATTGCTGAGTGAAAGCAACTGTGCAAAGAAGCTCACTCCCTCTCAGTGGAGAGCTCTTGCCTTTATTTTGCTGTCATCTCAGAGAGATTTAGAGACTTTTGACTTGAAGAAATTCTGTGCTTCAAAAGAGGCACTCACATGGCTGCAGCCAGTGGTTAAAGCATCGAAAAAATCCCAGTAAGTATAAAATTAGACATAACAGTTACATTTATTGACGATAACTAAAAAACTATTTCACCATTGAAATGTTCTCTTCCAGGCTGAGTGGCTGTAACCTCTCATGGAGAAGCTGTATATCTGTGGTGTCAGTTTTAACCTCTGAGAACTCTCATCTCAGAGAGCTGGACCTGAGCAACAATGACCTGCGTGATGCTGGTGTAAATCTGCTTTCTCAGGGACTTAGGAATCCAAAGTGCAGACTGGAGGTCCTCAGGTCAGTTAGAGGAAATTTGATTTTGTTTGTTTTCTTCACATTTCATCATCATTATAATAGATCAGTCTACCGCTCCATCTATCCTTCATTCATGAACAAGACCCCAAAAATACTCCATTTGAGGCAGGACCTTGACCCTCACCTGTAGATGACATTTTACCCATTTCCGACTCAAGACCATGGTCTTGGATTTAGAGGAGCTGATTCTCATCCCAGCTGCTTCACACTTGGCTGTGAACTGCTCCAGTGAAAGCTGGAGATCATGGTCTGATGAAGCCAACAGGACCACATTGTCTGCAAAGAGCAGAGACCTGATCCTTAGGCCACCAAAACTGATCCTCTCAACACCTTGGCTGCGCCTAGAAATCCTGTCCATAAAAATGATTAAAACAGATTTGGTGACAAATGGCAGCTTTGGCAGAGTCCAACTCTCACCAGGAATGAGCCTGACTTACTGCCGGCAATGCGCCCAAGCTCTGGCATCAATCATACTGGGACCTAACAGCCCGTATCAAGGGGCCTGGTACCCCATACTCCCAGAGTCCCCCCCACAAGGGTTCTCAAGGGACACGGTTAAACACCGTCTCCACTGGGACATGTTCGATGTTGTCGGAGGTGGGAATTGAAGCTCCTTTTGACAGGAGACTCTGCCAGATGTTCCCAGCAGACCCTCACAATACATTTAGGCCTACCAGAACTGACCAGCATCCTCCCCCACCATAGAAGCCAACTCACCACCAGTTAGTGGTCAATTGACAGCTCTACCAAGAGCACATTTGGACACCTTTAAGCCTGAACACGGTGTTCGTTATGGAAAATCCATGACGAGCACAGAAGTCCAATAACAAAACACCGCTCAGATCAGGGGGGCCATTCCTCCTAATCACACCCCTCCAGGTCTCACTGTCATTGCCCAAGTGGGTGTTAAAGTCCACCAGGAGAACAAGGGAGCGCTCTCCAGCACCCCTTCCAAGGACTCCAAAAAGGGAGGGTATTCTGACCTGCAGTTTGGTGCTTAAGCACAAACCACAGTCATGACCTGTCCCCCCACACGTAGGCAGAGGGAGGCTACTCTTTCGTTCACAGTGGGAAGCCTCAACGTACAGGCATCAAGATGGGGGGCAACAAGTGTACCCACCTGTCTGTCAGTGCCTCTCAGTGGGGACAACTCTAGAGTGGTAGAGTATCAAACCCCTCTCAAGGAAACTGGTTCTGGAGCCAGATCCGTGCGTTGAGGTGAGCCTGACTATATCTGGCTGAAACCTCTTAACCTCATAAACCAACTCAGGCTCCTTCCCCACCAGGGAGGTGACATCCACGTACCGAGAGCCAGCCTCTGTAGCCAAGGATCAGACCGCCAAGGTCCTTGCTTTTGGCTACCACCCATCTCACACTGCACCCGACCCCTTTGGATCCTCCAATGAGTGGTGATCCCATGGGAAGTGGGACCCACGTCTCCTCTTCCGACTGGGCCTGGGCCCTAATGTGTGTGGTGTGCGGCAACACAGCAAGCATTTCAAACAAACCAATTTCACACCTGAACATTCCCTGATCAGACGGGAAATCTCTCAAAACTTTTCAAGATCCAATGTAAGTTCAGACTAAACTACTATGACAGAGGAGTGTGTAGCGTGCTTCCGTCACCTTGCTTTTTGATTGGCTACACGTCACATTCAGTAAGCAGCACGCCTGTTTCTCCTCGAAATTGAACCAAAACTATCCATCACATTAGATGTCCCAATTTAGGATCTGAGTAATCCCAATGTTCTTCTGAACAGACCACAGCCCCCGTAATATACCACACCCAGCAGGACTATGTAATAACATTATCTTTAGAGCCATCACTGTAATCAGGCACGTTACTGAGATTGCTGGAATAGGCATTTTGCTGTGTGAACTAAATATTTCAATTCAATTTGTAGATTCCCTGTAGATTTTCCATGCATTCTGAATGAAGTTGTTGGTCTCACTGCATCATTTTGTTGTTTTCAGCTTGTCAGGCTGTCTGGTCACACAGGAAGGTTGTGATTCTCTGGCTACAGCTCTGAGCTTCAACCCGTCCCATCTGAGAGAGCTTGACCTGAGCTTCAACCATCCAGGAGAATCAGGACTGAACCGTCTTTTTGTTGGGCTGCAGGAACAAAAGTGGAAACTGAAAGCTCTCAAGTACAGTCAGATACATATTACTGTCAGTTTCTTTAATGCATGCGTTGATGCTCATGTTCATTTCTTACTCTCCTTACACAGAACTGATCATTGTGGAAAGTTCAGACTGAGTCCTTCGCCACAAAGATGTAAGTTAAAAGTTTCTGAGTCATACTTAATTTCAACAAAACCCCATGTGACACGCCTACAAAATCTTTAAAATAACTCTAATTTGACTGTAACCTTAGTAGTAAAGGTCCCTTATTTATGAGGGTATTTTCAGATGAAATACTATTTGGTCCCTTATTTAACTTGTCTGTTACTGTAGGAGATATTATGTTTATTTTGAATTTATGTGCTGTTTCCATCCAGTCAGTTTAAGTGTAAATTAACATAGTAGTAGCTAGTTTATCTAGCTTACCAGTTACATTCATAAAATCACCTACTTTTCTTTATTCCTTTTTTTTGTCTGCATTCAGTCTTTTGTGAACTCACGTTGGATCTAAGTACAGCGAACAAAAACCTCCAAGTATCCGAGAACATGAAATATGTCATCGTAATGGAAGAGAAGCAGTCCTATCCTGATCAACCAGAGAGGTTTGTAAAGTGGAAACAGCTGCTTTGTGGTGATGGTTTCACTGGTCGCTGCTACTGGGAGGTCAAATGGAAAGGAAGCGTTAGAATAGGAGTGACGTACAAAACGATCAAGAGGAAGGGGAAGGATGATAACATCTGCATTGGGAAGAATGATCACTCCTGGAGTCTCTTCTGCACCCAGCAGGGCTTCACTGCTTGGCACAATAACATACCATTAGACGTAGAAATGCCACAAAACACGGAGTCAGACAGAATAGCTGTGTACCTGGACTGGTCTGCAGGAACCTTGTCCTTCTACTGTCTGCCCAAGCTGGTTTCCTCGATACAAAAGATCCACCTACACACCTTTCAGGCCACATTCACCGAGCCTCTATACCCTGTGTTTGGGTTTGGACACACCTTTACATTTAAGAAGGACTCTACACTGTTATATTCCTCAGTGTGTCTGACACAGGTTGACTAAGATAGTGTCCCCTTCTGCTTCAAACTGTCCCCAACAGGACCTAGAGAGTACAACTGTAAATGTTTAAACGGTCCTTCACGATTGTGTGGTTTGCATTTTTTTTATCTGTACGTATAAATTAATGTTGTTGTACATCATAATGTTGATGCAAAGGCTTTCTGATTAGCACCAGTTAATATTAATAAATCTCACCAGATGTCAAAGCTGAAAGAATATGCTGATGTTATCAAATGTTTTCAAATCAAATCAAACTTTATTTGCCTTTACTGTCACCAGGTCTAATACCTATTTGCATGACAGTTTAATAATTGCATGTAATTATTTTTTTATTTTTGTTTTGTCAATCATAGCAGAGACAGTAATTCAGTCAATGTTTGATCAGTATTTAACTGACATTTATCGTTGACATACAGATCTTTTCTGAAACTGTTGGTGTTGAGCAATAATTCTTTTTTTCCTCCTCATATAATCATTTAGTTATTTAGTGGTTTCTCATCATTGCCATGCCAACAGTATTGACTTTATTAGACATCAGAATGTGTAAATTGTCCAACCTACAAAGGTATTTCAAATGTATTCTGATGTCAGATCATTTTCTGTCTAAAGAGAAAACTTAGATTCTTGTTTGTGCTTCAATTTACACAATCCCTGATTGTGTAAAACTTTAACTCACTTTACAAATCTTTAACTTTAATCTATTACAAATATGTTGACAAAGTTGTTTGTTATTCTTGTTTCATGTAAGAAATATTGATAAACTGGGTTTATGTAATATCAATTGCTGAGATGGAGTTGATCAGTCATTCCTTTATGTAGCTTGCATAGGGAGCCTAAGTCACTCCCATCGACTTCTGGACCATGGGTCCCCTACTGCCAAAAAACTGAATGGGAGCCGATAGAAGTTGTTTTATGATCCCAATATGTGCCATGGATTTCACATATGATGTTTGTGAATTTTAAAGAGCAAAGAAAGCGCTTATTTTCGACAGACAGCAAAAGTTATTTTGTATGAGAACACGTAGAGGACTCCAACTGCTCATCTCACAAAACCGATGTCATCAAACCGGACAAGGAGAACAAGGAGGAGAAAAATGACTGTGAGTTTAGCAAGATTTGCATCCTTCTTCCAGAACAAAAGAAGTATTAAACGTGGCCACTATAATGTGTTAAGTAGCAGCTATGCTGGGGGAGAAGAGATTCTGCAGTGACGTCATATATGCGACATCTGATGTCTTCCACTCATGTACAAAGTTAGTTGAGGGTTGTAGTCCGGACTTTTGAAGTCTTGCATGGAGAAGCATTTCTGAACTTCTACAGCCGTATGACACAACCAGGCCCCGGGGGTTGACCGATGACTGATCTGCTCCTAAATCAAGACTAAAAACTAAAGGATGGTAGAGAGAGGTACTGTGCCTCCAATGCCAGAACTCACTGGACAGATGCAGACCTGCCAACCTGTACGCATTTTGCGTAGCAAGTACGCAATTTTGCATCTAATTACGCTGGTACGACTCACCCCTCTAAACTACGCAAAAAGCTGTGGAAACGTGAGTTCTGTAGCAAATATGCACATGTGGTACTCATGTCTGACAACACGACTCAGCAGTGTGTTGAAGAAGTTTAAGTCAATCATGGTAGAGAAGCAGAGAAAAACGATTCTACCTAACCTATAGCGTAACACCCCCGCCCCCCTCCTCCCTGTTTCATCTTACGTCCTGCCCGCTGCCACTCTCTCCATCCGCCGGTTCGGTTCCCACCATCGACATATAAATCTATGGACATAGCCCGCCCATTTGGAAATACATATTCAGAATGATGCAAAATGGGAGGTTCCCACCGCCTCCATTTTGGCCGTGACACACGCTTCTTCACGTCCAGACAATCCATAAATGGGAAAAGAGGTGGAGCTGAGGGTGGGGCAGTGAGGGTTGGCGATAACAAAACCAATGTAGGAAGCTAAACTGAGCTAACACACGAAGCTAAGATGGAGAACCGAGACAGCGAACCACGCAGCTGTCTGGCTTCCGTGCGAGGCAGCAGCGTTGGTCGTCTGTGGAGCTGTAATATGGACTGTAAAAATACAAGCAGAGCCTCAGACCGCTGCGATCGGAGCCGTGCGCGCTGGCTGCTTACACGATGTCCCGCTCCGCTCCACTCCGGGGCAGATCAGCGGGACCTTAGCGGCATGCTAACTCGAAGCTAGTGGAGTTTTTCGGGCGCTTTTAGCAAGAGAAACGCAGTTGAGCGACTCCAAAGTGTAACGAGATCAGCTCAAACAGCTGGATTGTTTCTGTAGTCTCCGTCAGAGAGTTCCACAGGCTACAACCACAGCGTCAGACGGTAGTCAAGCAGCCGCGCGTCCCAGCTCCCTCGGGAGAAGGGAGTGTGCGGCTGCCTGTGTGTAGAGAGGTCGGGCGCCCGCCTCGCTGGACTGCGTGCCTCCGCAAGGATTAAGCGGCACATTCGCGGATCTCTGATCGCAGGCCGCTGCTGGTAAAAGGAGAGGCACGTTGCCCAAACTCGGCAAACCTCCATTCTGCAGCGATGACCTCGTGGATCTTCGTCCCGAAGCCTCAGCTAGCCTCGGTTAGCTTACCTAGCTCGAGTTACGGTACCCAGTCAGCCCCACGAACACATATTTCAACCCATCTTTGACCAAGCAGTGTTATGTTAAACACAAAGCATCTTCCCCCATTCAACCAGCGAAATAAAGTACAGAAATATAATTTTACTTACTGATAAAAATGAAGCAGAGACTTCTTGGATGGTCTCTTGGTGCAAATAATTCCACAGCTTTCCCTCTTTGTCCAAATAATTCCATGATTAACATCCAAACACGAACACGCAGAAAACACAACTAAAGTTCAGAGTCGAAATGGCCGAACATCTATTAACGTGAGGCTGAGGCCTTCCTTGGAGCTAGCTGCTTATGCTAGCTCTGAAGCTAGCTCTAACGCTTGCTCTGACGCTCATGCTTCCTGTCAATCAAATGTAATTATTCATAATTTCAAGCATTTTATTACACCTAAACGAAAGAGTTACAAAAAAATCCACCCCCCTCAGAGTTGTCAGGACTATAAACTAGACCTATTAAACACAAAATGGAAAATTGAACCAGGCTGTAAAGATCTTTTTTTCAGCTGTGAAGTTGGCATTTTTAACATGGGGGTCTATGAGGATTTGCTCACTTCTGGACCCACCCCCAGTGGATGAGGGGAGAACTGCAATTTTTGCCACTTCCGTGTTTGCCTCATTTCTGACCCAGACGGGTTCCCCATTGGTGCGTGCGTTCGTGTGTGTGTCAGCGGACTGGACCGGCCGTCTTTTGATGAATGTGAACAGTTGGGCGTCGCACCCGTGGGGGATGTGGATGTTTTAACAACCACACTTTCCCGCAATTTTGCTAAAAACTTTATTAACAGTCCGGTTCCTCACGTGTTTCACTCGCTGTGTTTCCCCTCTCCCCTCCCTCTCCTGTTGATCAGTGAAACCCACACCTTTGCGCGCCGGTGTACGTCGTTCTCATCCAGTCCATCGTTGATATGCGTTTCCCCAGCTGCTCCGCACCGCCTGAGCGGTACAAACACACGCGCTCATCACAAGCTAGCTCTCAGGGCGCTCTGCTCGTACTACAGGAGAACTACAGCCTCCTTCAGCTCAAACATCTTGGTAGGTTACTCGAGTAGCCAAATTAGTAAAAGTTGTGGGCACTACCCCTACATATGCATCATCTCAAAAGTTGCTTGTTGATGTGATTATATCTTTCTCAAGAACAAAAGATTAAATTATCACAAAAACTAAACAAGACGTATCAGACGAAGCTGAAGTTGGTTCTATTTTTTAGTTTCAGAGTCACAAAGAGCAGTTCCAACCAGTTTACCCAGAGCATCTTTACTGTGCTCTAATTATAAAACTACAACCTTAGACTCTTCAAACCTGGACTAGAGTTTTTCTGAACTAATAGTAAATCCTTAAGACAGTCGATGATATTTGAAACGTTAATCTGATTTATGAAAGTTAAAAGAAAGCAGATTTCAGCACTTTTTGCATCTACAGGTGAAACAGGAAAAGTTAGAATCTGGTTCAAAAGTTGATTTATTTCAGTAATTCAACCTAAAAGGTGAAACTAATCTATGAGACAGACTCATTACATGTAAATGCAGATATTTCAGCCTTTATTTGTTATAATTGTGATGATTATGGCTTACAGCTGATGAAAACCCCACATTCAGAATTAATCATAATATTGTGAAAAGGTTCAATATTCTAGACTCAAAGTGTCACACTCTAATCAGCTGATGAATCCAGAACACCTGCAGAGGGTTCCTGAGCCTTTAGATGGTCTCTCAGTCTGAGCTGGATTACTGACATAAGTGGACTTTTACACCAGATTCTAGTTTTTGAGTTTCACCTGTAGACCATTAGAACTGGCTCTGCTAAAAACTCCAATACTTAGATTATTCAAAGCTTAACTAGATTATATTAGACTAATAGCAGAGTCCTTAAAGAACAGTCTTCTAACCTGGATTAGATTATTCTACATTAACAGCAGAATCCATAAATTCCAGGTGGTCATTTGTGAAACCCTTAAGAAGGCCACTTTCTTCATTTTTTTATTGTGAGTTTGGATTATCGTATTAGTAACATATTTTTCAGCTCTATAGGTTGATGTTTATAAACAACACATTTTTTTACAAAAGTTCTGATAAAATAAAACATTTTACATTTTATAATTACAGCAGGTTAAAGATACTGGTGGTAGAAAATTTTGTGAGAGTTGACCTTTCTGAGTTGGAAACTAAAAAAGGAACCAACTTCAGCTTAGTACAAAAAAAGTAAAAAAAATTACCCAGTGAATGAGAAAAAAGAATCAGAATATTACATTCTTAAAATATTGCAATATACAAAATAAATCATTACCATTAAATACATATTAAAATATTTTTAAATTTATTTTGATTAATTACGTATTAAAATAATGGAGTTGCAAAAGTCCGCGAAAAAAGCCGCACAAGTGGTACTCAAAAAATTTTGACAAGGTTGGCAGGTCTGCAGATGTCATCAACAGCTGGAATTCATTTTAAACTAGCTCTTGAATCAAACCTTTTGCTTGACTGATTTAGTTTGGCTGTAATTTAGCATATTTTATTGCTTTCACTTAATTACTACCTGATATCATTTACCTTGTCTGTTTTATGTCAATTTGATGTGAAGCGCTTTGTAATTTTCTATTTAAAAGCTTTATTAATAAACGTACTGCACTTATGTTTTTGTGAGGTTGTTTCACGTTCAGAGAAAGAGTATGCTGCAGATCTAACTGTTGAAGTATTTTTTCATATTTGTAACTGACGTTGCCATCCTTAAATAAAATAAAAACAAAACTTTTCATGATATTTTTTCATGCTTTTGTTCAAGCAATACTCCAAATTAAAATACCCATGTTAGTTTTTTTTATTAAACTGAATAATGCTATTCATGTTAGTTTAAAAAACAACTTAGAATAATAAAACATATCAAATAAAAATGTAACAAAAATATGAGCAAAACGTCAATATTCCTAAAAGGACGACTCATCAGAATTTGGTCTTTGCACTTTCAGATTGCAATAATTCTGTCCTTTTGCAAATTATATTCATTAGTTTGAATAATTTGACAATGGGTGGTTGGTAAACCAAGCAATCATGATCTTTAAATCTCTGTTAAAATAGAAACTTGTCATAAATTCCTTCTCTGACTGTTAAGACCACAATGTTTTCTCCCATAAAACATGCATCCTTTTTTCTATAGATGAAGGAGAACACTAACTGAACAGATGATTAAATGTGAGTGCTTGTGAACCCGTACTTATTCCACACATTGGTTCCAGGTCTGCTGGTCTCTCTGCCTAATAACTTCTTATAGTTTCAGTCCCAGTTTGTTCTGGAATCAATAAATTATAACAATTTTTCCGAGAGACTGTCAGTTGCCAGTCTAAATAAAATACAGCCTTAATTTCCCCTCATGTTGAGTATTTGATGAATAAAGAGTGACTTCAGTTGTTGACCCAAAGGGACAAAATGGACGTTTTGTAACAGTCCCAGGACTCTGCTGTCAAAGAGAGATGCACTGTGGCGGACTTCATGCACCCCTGACAGCTTATGCACGACTTCTGAGTTTGTAGAAACAACTCGGCCAGCCCACCGAAAGACTGCAGCAAGATCTCAGCACTCTAAGAAATTAAATGTTGAATTTACTTAACCAAGTTATGTCAACTTGTTCCACTAAATCTAGTTGCTTATAAGCAGATAGTGAAAAAAATAAACAGGAACTTCACAGCAGATGACAGTGACTGATGAATTTTGGTTTGTTCTTCCTGATTCATTTAATTGCTTTTGGTCATGCCTGAAGAAGGTCATACCCACATCTTGGTTGTTTATTAGTATTCTGGTACTTCAGACATCATAATTAAACTTCAAAGTAATCAGACAATTTCCCCTCAGCTTAAAAAAATTCTGTTCATGATTAAATCCCAAGAAGTTGAAAAGAAAGATCATCCACGGTGATGACAAAGGCAGAAATCTCAACGAAAACATCTTCAGACCCCAGAAAAACAACAAAGAAATACATTATTGTCAGTTATATTCTTTTTACTGAATGTTGTACTGAATTTTTAGTTAAAGCTACTATGGCAAATCTGCAAAATGAGCTAGCTTAAAACATGTTGTCATGCCTCAACATTCTAACATGGTATACTGTGGAGACAAAAATAATAATAATAACAATAATAATAATAAAGTGGTTCTCTCGCATTTGTCTAAAAACCTCCACCAATAACACGGCGCGGTCCAAAAGCAACAATTGGACCGTCCGGTTGTCGTCTCACTGAACCGCTGCACTTCCCTGGGTCCTCCACTCATTCCACACTCGCGTATTTATCAACAGAACACCACTGGTGTGAGAGGTTCTCCGCTGAATAATATCAGAGAAGGAAAAAAAAAGTCATCTGCTACCACGTCAACTTTAGAACAAACTAGTAAAAATAAGTATGAGTGGATAAGTGGATCCAAACTGCCTCATGAAAAAGTGTGGGGTAGAGACATGCTGCCCCCACCCCCGCAAAAATAAAATCCATTCCATCCATGTTACAGTTTGATGTCTGAGCTAAAACGACAGCTGCACCCACTTCCTGTGAGAACTGGTTAAGCTGAACTTTCAAATGTTCGACTTATCAAGGGAACTTCTCTTGTATCACTTCATCCTCCGATACTCATCATTTCATCATAACTTCATGAATTACCTCACAGGACTGACCTCCGTCATGACTGTAGCTTTCCTCTTCCTCCTCTTCCTCTCAGAGACAGATTTGGTAAGTTAGACTCAGTAATTGTGGACATCACATTGTTAAAATCTGACTTTTTAATAATTTTGATAAGATGGCATAAAAAAGTGAACAAAGAAACAAATTGATTAATTAGCTGATTAAACTTGGTGACTGCTCTTTATTTAAAAAAGATTTAACTATAGGGGTTTGTTCATTTGAAACACTGAGACACTCTCCTCTTATAAAAAACAAAAAGTAATAGTAAAACTGAACAGTTTTTAATTCCGTGTGTTTGTTTTTGCAGATTGCAGCAGACAAAGATCGAATCCGTGAGTTGAATAATGAAACATTTTAATATTCTGACTTCAAAGCTGAAATAATTTAATATCTGATATTCTCATATTCTGTTTCACTCAGGTGACTAGAAGACTAGAGATAATTTATAAGATACATTTGTCATATTCAGTAAAAACACAGACATGCTAAGAAGTTGTGTTCTGTGGAAACCTTATGATAAATTAATATTTATCATTTAAAAATAGTCCTTTGAATTGGTTTCACAATTCCATTCATTTTTGGCACAGTAAGGAAACAAAGTTTAATAAAATAGTTTTATTTTCAGGAAATGACTGGCACTGTTTATTTTTAACTTCTGTTTGGTGTCACAAGTTTGATTACATTGCAGGATGTAAAGAATGCTCTCAGTTTTTTATCAACACCTATTTTCCCTCACTTACCAATCATCACACATCCGGTTTACCATCTTATCACATGCCTATGACATGCCTTCTACATTCTATCTTCATATTACATCAGCATAATAAAATGTCTCTAACAGCCGGTGGTGAAAATTCTCTTTTAAACCTTTTACTTTGCAATAGATTTCCTATTTTGTGGTCATCACAGCAAATTTTCTATGAAATTCCCACCAGATTTAAACTTTTGAGTTCCTTTTTACTTCCCTAATCCACGTCACCCTAACCCAACACGTTTCTAGCAAATAAAGAGAGAATGAAACCATCTCATGTGAAATCAATGCTTGAAGTTTCTATTATTGACTTCCCGTAGACTACCAAACAAAGTGGGACATCAGAGTTTTTTAAGGACTGAAGAATCACTTTGTACTTAGCCCTGCTCAGAGGAGGATGAGGAGAGGGACTCTGTTTTGCTTTTTTATCCAAGACGCTGTCCTCCATGTCCCTGAGGTCCAAGCTGGCAGCCCCACGTCTTTTTGGGGGATTGGGCCATCGTCTCCACTCCTGCCCTAGCATCTAATAGAATGGTGCAAGCATCCAGTTTCCAGTCCAACTCCTCACCTCCTGCTGTGCCTCACTCAGCTTTAGCCACAGTCTTCATAGTGGCTATAGGCGCATTCAAACCTGCAGCTCCTTCATCCTCCGCAGCAGCTTTCCAGCCCATCAAAGAGGAGGAACCTGATGCTGTTCCTGAGTCTGTGGGGAAGTGCTCTCATCTGAGATGCTGACCTCTAAGCTCCTGCACCACTGGTCTCCAGACTCTGTGGGCTCACCCAGCGGCCACTCATCCAACCACATGAACATTGTGCCTCTTTGAGATCTTGGGTTATTTTTTGTTTGCTGCTCCTGCCTGCCTCTTTCATGTACTGTACTATGTACTCTTTTATGTACTATGTACTTTTAGGTACTGTCAGGATCTATTTCTCTTTGTTTCAGTTGTTTTGGTTTTTCCTTCTGCTTAATCAACTTTGCTCACCTATTCCCATTTTGTAATCACATTCCTCAGGATAAGAGTTCCCCAGTTTCATGCACCATTTGTCGGATCATCGTGTTTAATCCTGTTGTTCCTTTTGTTAACCTGTTTATCCTGTTATTTCCTTGTTGTCCCTTTTGTTTTCTCTGTGTTTTCTTCTGTGTGTTCCTGGTTTTCATTATTACTGTAAAGTATTTTTCAGTTCACCTGCCTGCTTCCAGGAGTTGACAGTAGTTTGTACTTTAATCATTAATCGCAGTGTGCTGACTGAAAGTCCACTCTTCCACATAAATACTGCCATCACTTTGCTTAGTCTGTCTCTAGCTTGGCCCGTTCCATTTCCAGCTGTGTCATATTGTTGCTGATCTTACCCAGCTTTGAAAAAGGGATAAAAAAATGTCCCCTCCAAGATCAAATTTGGGTATCTAGAGTCAAAAACTTTACAAGTTTTGTTGATTGGCACCACCCTTACCAGCAGTGCTTAGTTCCTTCCTGTTTGAACATATTCAGGAGACAAAACTACAACTTTGTGACGAGCGACACGACTCAGACCAATAGGCACCCATGCAAAATGCACGTTTGTTTGTCTAGGGCTTCATCCCACAATGCACTGCAACGTTACATCATGATCTATTTTTGGTTACTGTAAAGTACACAATTGCATGGGGTTCCCTAGAAGTCAGAACTGCAACAGCAGTGAAACAGTCCAAAGCTGTCATGTGGCAGCACTGCAGGCTGTCTCACATGGTTTGAACATTAACATGTAGTTTCTGTTTTATTATGTTATAGAAACAACCTCTCTATTGGATGTTGTTGCTGTACTGGATGCCTTAGGGAAAACTGGTGCATGCACTGTCACTGAATGCAAGTGGCCTAAATCTGGAGAATTTGTGTATGTGCCATACTACATCTCCCCTGACTATAGTAAGCACATCTGGCTTGGACTTTGGCTAATTACCCAAAAAGCCACTAATAGAGGCTTTGTTTGATTCAAGTGAAAAGTGCAGAATTATTGATTTAATGTTGAATTTCTTTGTAGCTCAAGAGGAACAAAATATCATCATTAGAGCCCTGCAGAGTTTCCATATCTCCACCTGCATCCGCTTTGTCCTGAAAAGTTCAGAACATCATGACTACATCTACTTCTTTTCTACATATAAATCTGGGTAGGAACACGCACACACACACAAGCACACGCACACACACACGCACGAACGCACACACACGCATGCACGAACGCGCACAAACAGTGGCCATATCTATATATATACAGTATATATATATAATTTTATTGTATATTATATTATAATATATAGTATACATATATGGATGGATGGATGTTTGTCAGTTTGTCTCCCCAGCTTCAGTTCTGTGTCCTGTGTGTTAATTGATCCCACCTGCCTCTCGTTTCCTTAATCACCTGTGTTCCCTGCTCCTCATGTATTTAAGCCCTGTGTGTCTCTTCAGTTGTGTCGGTTCATTGTTAATATGTCAGCGTTTGCTCTGTTCCTGGGTTAATTAAAGACTTTAAACCTACCTCTTTGCCTGCTGGAGATCACTCACCTGCACTTTGGATCTACACCACTCCTCAAAACGTGACAATGTTACGGCCCGGCTCGTGGGACCACAACATAAGGAGGAGGTCAGGACACATGGCAGGAGTTTTTATTAAAAGAACAGCCTCCTAAGGCCTTACTAAAATGGCAAAACCAGCAGACGATTCCAATGGGATCTCTATGGCCATTTTAAGATGACTAATAATTATTCATGCTCTAAATATTTTAGACTAAGATTTAACAGGAACCAGAAGGGCGTATATATGGCACAGTGAGTATGGGCTCAATGCACGCTCCAACTTCCGCATTCCACATAAGACCGCACTCCTATGTCCGGTTGTCATAGTTATCGGCGAAGCTGTGACATGGCCGAGAGGTTCGAGTTCACCCGGTGCTTCCTGGAGGTTAGTTGCGTATGGCTTTTTGGTCGGACGTGTTATTGGTAGAGGTTTTTTAAAAAAAATTCGAGAGAACCGCTTCATTCTTTATTTTTCATCTGAACAAAGAGAACATTTGCCTTACATCATTGATTGTAACTTTTGGTAACTCCAGGAAGCACCGGGTGAACTCCGAACTCTCAGCCATGCAGCTTCGCCGACGACTTATGACAACCGGAAATAGGAGTGCGATCTTATGTGGAATGCAGAAGTTGGAGCGTGCATAGAGCCCATTGGGATTGTCTCATGAAGTTGTACCAAATGGGCTTTTATGCTGCATTCACAGGTGCAGCCACTCCAGTGCAATTACAGGCTGCACACAGCCAGGCCAATGAAGATGCAGAGGGGCACAGGCATGGACGTCCCAAGCAGCCAATCACCTGCTCACACTGACACAGCAGCATTTGTTTGCCTGGAGAATGGGTGCTTAACTTCTCCCAATGGCAAGGGCTGTAACAATGGTGAATGAGGAAATATTATTTAAAGGGGCAGTAGAATGTAAAGTCACATTAATCTTGTTGTTGAAAAAGAGCAGATTGGGTGGTCAAATGTAGCATACCAAAAATTTAATTAAATTCATCTTGAAAAGGTGAAGGAGGAACAGTTGGTTCTAGCCTGAGCTGCTTGTTGAAAGAGAGAAAAACAAGCACTCACCACTCAGGTTCCAGGATATACTGGTAAAATCCAGATTAGAAATGAATGCCAGATAGATCCATAGCTTGTGGGCCAGTACGGTTTCTCCTCTTCCTCATTCATCTGCAAACTCTGACACACTCATTCTCCTACGCTCGCCTTTGTGGGGACATCAGCGACATTCACTTCCTTCTTCGTGTGCATGCTAACCCTTCCCTCGGATAAAGAGGCACATCGGCTAGTCAGCATGCAGCTCATTAAATATTCATGTCATGGTCAAGTGGACGTAGAATACAGGTCTATTTACAATAGTTCTTATGTTAGCCTGGCAAGCCATTCTATGTGAATATATAGTCTGGCCACGATCCATAGACAGAGCCAAGTTGTGGGACGAAATCTACGGTTGCCTTTCAAAGTGTCTGCATGTTATTGAACAATGAAAAACGTGACGTACTTACCGCTACAGATGTTGTTTCACATCATAAGTTTACAAACTGTGGGATGATAATTGTAGAGTCATTCCTGTGTGTGTGTGTGTGTGTGTGCAAATTAAAAAAAATGTTTGCTGCATAAAAAAACATCCCTACAACACAACAGTGTAGATTCCTTGTATGATGATGTTTTATGACATCCATGCATTTGCATTCCAGATGTTGGTCCTCAATAGGACGTCAGAAAGGGAGACAGAAAATCTCCCTGGAGAAAAACAGGTGCTTGACCCACCCCACGGTGCAACACGAGGTTCTTCATGCTCTGGGCTTCAACCATGAGCATTCACGTTCTGACAGAGACAAATATGTTAGGATTCTTTTTGAGAACATTCAGCCAGGTTGGTTCACACACTAAAACTTTAATATCAAAATTCACTTTTTAGAAGAAAGTGAAACTAATAAATGTATACTGCACATGCTTTATAAGCTAAACATAATTTACCAAACATTCAAGGGATTTTTTGATTTTACATGTTAAGTGGATATAGATTTGCTATTTCTTTTCTTTCTTTTTTAAAAGAATTGAAACATAACTTCAAAAAGGAGTCAATGAGCAACCTGGAAACTCCATACGACTTCAACTCTGTCATGCACTACGACAAGTGAGTCTGCATTCGTCCTCATTTTCCAACCCCGCTTACTCTTGTCCTCCTGCAGTCATTGAGTGAAATATTTCCATAACAAGTCTATGGGAGTAAACTTGAATAGCCAGAGAGCGCATGCACATGGATGGAAAACATGCAAAAGAACAATCATCTTCTTGCTGAGTCAATAGTGCCACCATGCAGCTGTAGTTTTACAGCCTATTAGAACAGACATCCTGCTATAATGAACATTTTTAATGCATTCATGTTTTTTTAGATATGTCTTCTCCAAAAATGGAAAGCCAACAATTGTTACAAAGTCCAGATTTAACCGCAACTTTGGAAATGCACGTCAGATGAGCATCAGTGACATCGCCCGGGTCAACATGCTTTACAGATGCTGTAAGTAAAAGCAAAGCAAACTAACAAACCAAAAACAAAAACAGTCAATCAATCAATCATTCAATGAAAATTTTATTTATAAAGCGCCTTCCACTCCCATCACGGGAGGCCAAGGCGCTGAAAAACAACATAAAAACATGATAAAAAAAAAAAAAAAACCGAAAACGACAGTATAAAACTATAAAAATGCATAATACATGTATATACATAATGCATAAAACACATAAACACAAGCAGCCTTCAAGCAAGGTCTAGAAACGCTAGACGATAAAAATGTGTCTTCTGTCGACTCTTAAAAACCTCCAGAGATGTAGAAAGTCTAACTGACAGTGGTAGCTGATTCCAGAGGGATGGATGGTGCTAGAACAGAGAAAGCCCGATCACCACGAGTGCGACACCTAGTGCGGGGGACCACAAGCAGGCACTGATCAGAGGAGCGCAGAGAGCATGTTGGCACACTTCTCTTCAGGAGTGCCGACAAATAAGAAGGGAGACCTCCCTGATAGAAAGCAGAAAACAAACACCAAGAGTTTAAAACGTGCCCGATAAATGACCAGAAGCCATGTAGGGAGGCCAGAACTGGACTGATATGGTCCCATTTCCTGGCCCCGGTCAGAAACCTGGCGGCGCTGCTCTGTACAATCTGGAGCCGACAAAACGATGACTGACTGAGCCCAGCATAAAGGGAGTTACAATAATCCAGCCTAGAGGTTACAAAAGCATGGAGTACCTGCTCCAGGTGGACTCTCGACAGCATAGGTTTAATTTTAGAAAGGCGTCGCAGATTAAAAAAACATGATCGAATCACAGAGTTGATGTAAGCATCAAACTTAAGGCCAGAGCCAATTCTCACCCCCAAGCTAGTGACCACTTGCTTCAAAAAGGGGGAGAGAGGGCAGGTCAACTTTGGAACTCATAGCCTGCCTGCTGTTTGGGCTGAAAATTATCAGCTCTTTTTTACCCTCATGAAGGTGTAGAAAATTTGCCGCTAGCCAAGACTTAACCTCGTTGAGACAGGACTCAAGGGACATGATGTTAAGACCATCCCCCTGCCGACAGAGGTGTAAATCTGGCAGTCATCTGCATATAAGTGAAATTGAAGGCCATGTTTATGGAGGATTGGGCCAAGGGGCAGCAAATAAATAGAAAAAAGAAGAGGGCCGAGAATCGAGCCCTGTGGGACCCCCCAGCAAAGGTCCTCTCAGGAGAAAAATGCGTCCCCCAATTTAACGCAGAACGTCCTTCCATGGAGGTACGAGCGGAACCAGTCCAATGCAGACCCAGTGATCCCAACCCACCGCTCCAAACGATCCAGGAGAATGGCATGGTCGACCGTATCAAAAGCTGCAGTTAGATCTAACAAAAGGAGCACAACAGACAAACCCTGGTCCAGGGAAATATAGATGTCATTAAAAACCCTCAACAAGGCTGACTCAGTGCTATGACCAGACCTAAACCCTGATTGAAAAACCTCGAACAAGTCGGAGTCAGATATATGAGACACAAGCTGCTGATAAACAACTTTCTCCGGCAGTTTCGAGGTAAAAGGGAGGTTGGAAATTGGCCTGCAATTGTCAAGCACAGAGACATCAGCTCCAGGTTTCTTCAGGATCGGCCGAATCACTGCAGCTTTCAATGCAGCCGGAACCACTCCTGTGCTCAGGCTTCCATTAATGATCAGACCTAGCGACGGGCCAAGACACGGGAAAGCAGTCATCTCTTTAAAATTACTGTATTGACAGAGTCATTTATTTGAAAGAAGATGAAACATTTTTTTAAACCACTTCTTTATTTTAGCTTAAAGGAGTTGGCCTTCTGATTCTTCAGCTCAATCGTCTTAAAACTAACTACTGTTCATACTTCTGCAGGAATATCAAGTCGAAGCAACAGCAAAAGATTTTCAGGAAGTCTTTATTATCAGGGGAGAAAACATATGGACAAAAATAAATTTCTTTGTTTCTTTTAAATCTGTAAAGCTTTTTTGATTCTGAAAATAATTTTTAAAGAGGCAGAACTTTTGTACAAGCTTTAAAGAGCTCAAACTCCATTGCCCCCTGCTGGGGGAAGATGGTACTCCAGCTAAACATTTAAATGGCTGACTAATTGTTTGTCAAAGCAATTTTTTCAAAAATATTTCTGAAAGAAATCAGTAAGATAAGTCAAGACACAACCAGTTGTGTTGTACATTTTATTTAGACAGTTTTATTTATTCTATAGTATTTAAGGATCATGAGAACAAACTGAAAATTTAATTTTTTTACACACGAAGAGTTTGACACTATTTATGTGCAATCAGATGATGAAAAGTGTAACAAAAATAAGAAAATGTAATATTGTATGGATGCATTAACAACTATTTTTACAAGTTTTGTCGTAATAAATGTCATTAAAATAAATAATTTAGGTTTTATGTTTAACTGAAACATTTTATTCAACACATGTTCACCATCTAATCTGTAACATACCTGTTGGAGAATTTCAAAGAATTATTTGAAAAAATAAAAATACCCATTACTCCAAAACCTTATGACTTATGCCTTAAGATAAATGTATTTATAATGAAATAAAATTGCATTCTTTTCAACTTAAATAATTTCCAGTCTGGTGTTGCCTTAGCATCTCTGTGCATTTCACATGCGATGGTGCTTCAATATCTTTTAAAGGAAAAGGAATTTTTCTTGATACTTTGGTGTCATTTCTGCATCTTTCGCCTCATGATGATTGAACTTCAACTTATCTATAATGTTTTTAACTTACTGTTGAAGTTTTGTATGTTAAAACATTTGTTTATTTAAAGATCACACAAACATCCTGCTTCACCACCAACCAACCAGAAGCCCCTGTAAATGGATTTTTTTATTAAAGTAGAAAGACAAAGAAAAGACATGTTTGCAAACAGAGTCATTGCAGCGGGTGACAGGAAGACCCAGCTTGTTGCTTTCTTAAAACGTAACATGAAGAATAATAATACGCAGATAAATTGCTTGGAAATTTGGACAAAGAACTTAAGAAAAAAAAATCTTCTTTTAGATTTATCTGATCATGCTTTTTTATTGTTTCCTAGAAAAGGCGTGCGTAGGTGTTTGTCACATCATCTGCTCTTTCACCATAGTTATAAACTGCAGTGATGTCACCCAGAGCAGCTTCCTGTGAGATTCTGAGGAAAAGTATTTTTGCTGTGAGGACAGGTGCTAACAGCCTCAAAGATCAGCTAATCTGGACTTAACCCTTTAAACGGCACTCACTGAAATACCAAAAATTGAAATACTTATTGTCTGTCTTATTTTAAAACTTTTTTTTGTTTTATATGTTCCTTAGAGACCTGCCTCTGCAGGTTTGGTCCTTGGATTTTCTAAACATAGAATAGGTTGGTTTGACCTTAATAAATTAACACTGAATTTAAATAAAACAAAGTATATCATTTTTAGCAATAGATCAACCATCACCAATAAGAAACTCATGATAAATAGAATAGCAATTGAAAGAGTGGCTGAAAATAAACTCCTTGGTGTAATGATTGATGAAAAATTGAGTTGAAAGAAACATATCAAATATATAAATAATATAAACCAATTTTGTGTGAACATCAGGGGCAGTTCCTCTGAACTGACAGACTGGGGCGGTGATCCCCCTTTTTAAAAAGGGGGACTAGGGTGTGTTCCAACTACAGGGGGATCACACTCCTGAGCCTCCCTGGTAAGGTATATTCAGGGGTTCTGGAGAGGAGGGTCCGTCGGATAGTCGAACCTCGGATTCAGGAGGAGCAATGTGGTTTTTGTCCTGGCCGTGGAACACTGGACCAGCTCTATACCGTTAGGGGGTCCTGGAGGGTGCGTGGGAGTTCACCCAACCAATCTGTATGTGTTAGACTGTGTCCCTGGGGGGGGGGGGGGGGGGGGGGGGGGGGGGGGGGGCTGTGGTGGGTACTCTGGGAGTATGGGGTACCAGGCCCCTTGATATGGGCTGTTAGGTCCTTATATGACCAGTGGCAATCAGAGCTTGGTCCACATTGCCAGTAGTAAGTCGGGCTCATTTCCGGTGAGAGTTGGACTCTGCCAAGGACTCCTTTGTCACCGATTGTGTGCAAAACTTTTATGGACAGGATTTCTAGGCACAGCCAAGATGTTGAGGGGATCCATTTTGGTGACCTTCAGCATCAGATTTCTGCTTCATCAGGCAAACTCACCTCACATCTCACCTGTTTGTTACACTTAATCTGCCTTCAACATTTTCACATAAATGACACTTTATTTCTTGCTTTTATTTTGTTTGGAAGCTGTTTGCAGAGGTTTGTCATCATGACTACATAATTGCTCTTCCTCATTTTCCTGTCTCTGGTAAGTTTGACTCATGGGGTTTTCCAACCCATGTTAAAAGAAAAGACACAAAAACAAACATCACAATAATGCCTTCAATTTAATACTGATACAAAACAAAAACAAACAAAAAAATTGCTGTGTGTCTGTAAAAGAGCTCATCAATTAAAACTGAGAATCAAAGCGGTGAGTTGAACCAGAAAGAGTTTCCTCTTACTAATACTGCTTTAAATGCCTACTAAAGCGCTCAAGTTTGTTTTCCAGGTGAGTCTGTGAACATCTCTGGATTCCTCCCAAGACTCAAACCTGATCTATGTAAAAACAAAAAATAATCTATATTAACAGTTTAAGCAACAAATGAAAATTATTTTTTTTCAACATTTGCTTTAAGGTTTCTCAGAGGTTTTTATCTTTTGCTTTTATTGTAAACAGACTGACAAAAGTTTTAAAGTGGATTCAGTTTTTCTCAAAACAATAATCTCAAAATTTGTACAGCATTGGATACAAATAGTATACATTACTGCTTTGCACTGTCATTAGATATTGCAGGTCCAAGAGATTTCTGCTGCAAGCAGCTGTAGAAATCTGCTTTAATAACCAAATAATGCTAATTTTACAGCAGCACGTTTGCAGGAATCCACTTTTGAGCCAATAACTGAACTATTCAGTTAAAACTAATCTGTTTCTTAGCTTGTTCAAAGAGAATGATACTATGCTCATAAACTTTAAATATTGGAACTACTGCTTTAAAATCTGATAAATACATCAGAAGTTGTAAATCTAATTTTAATAGAGATATGATTGCCTGTTTTATAATCCTTCTGGAGATGTTTGAAAGCACATCTTTGTTGTGTTACAGACCTGCCTATAGTATGGAGACATAGCTGTGTCTAAAGGGACACTCAAGAATGCAGGTCCATGCGCTGCCATAGGCTGCAAGTGGTCCAAATCTGGAGCCTATGTTTATGCACCATTCTGCATCTCTCCTCTACAGTAGGTCCCTCTGACTTCAACCTTATGAGTTCACATACTTGATTTAATTAAGAATGATAGAATTTCCTTAATCAGTATATTTCTCTGTAGCTCAGGCAGAAATTAATATCATCCTTGAAGGGTTTAAGAGCTTAAAACCTGCATTTGCTTTATCCTGATGAGTTACTGTCATCATGATCACATTTATTTTGATTCACAAAATGGGTAAGAACATGTTAATACTCTCTCTCTCTCTCTCTCTCTCTCTCTCTTTCTCTCTCTCTCTCTGGAAAATAAACTAGTTCGTTTTGGAACTGTGAACTTATTTAAAAAAAATAACTACGAACTATGAGCTGAACTAGCTTGTTTTAACAACTGAACTTTGTTCATTTTTTAAATGAACTTTCCCAACACTGATTCTTCTTACGTGTGCATATTGCTTCAGAAGTGAAGTCAATACATTTCCTCTGAGTAAGAATCATCCAGGAAGGACTCGCTTTACTTCTAGATAAGTTTTTTTTGGACTGATGACTGATTTAATCAGAAACCCACACCCTGAGAGAGCCTCATAAAAAGAGAGAAGAGCTGAGTGTCGTCACACCATCAGGTAACTCCTGCTCGTCTTTTGGCTTTTCCCTTCACGGCTCAACACAGCTAATCATCTGTCTCCATTTAGTCCTTTTTAGTCCTGCTTCACCAGGTAAACTCCTCAAATTTACTTCTCTTTGTCTTTGTCAACTCCTTTACTTCAACACATACTTGCAGGATTTGTGTTTTAACGAATCATTGTTCTGAAATTGCAGGATCTGCAATTAATAAGCCTCAGCTTCAGCCTCTCTTGTAGAGTCTTCTTTTGGAAAGATGACGATCATATTTTTATTTTGATTGTAAATTGTAACTGAAATCAAATTAAACCTAGATTTCAGGTTTGAAGCCTGACCTCAGACAGCCATCATTATGTCTCCAGTTTTGCTGTTCCTCCTCTTCCTCTGCTTGACAGATGTTACTCTGGTAAGTTTGAAATTATTGTTCAAATTCTGCAAGTGCCGATGTCGAAACTTACTTCTAGATGATTCTGTCCTTTTATGGAGAAATATTTAATTTTGTTTCACCTAGACCAGGGGTCGGCAACCCAAAATGTTCAAAGAGCCATATTGGACCAAAAAAACAAAAAACAAATCTGTCTGGAGCCGCAAAAAATGAAAAGCCTTATATAAGCCTTATATGAAGGCAACACAGGTTGTAAGTGTATATTAGCTATATTAGCCTATTATCAAAATGACTAAGTAGGCTACAAATATATAATGAGCATTCATGATTAAATGTTTATTTCCTGCAGCGCATCCTGGAGAGAACGACTCACCACGTGACTCTGCTGTAGATATTTGGTGCTTTAAGTTTTAACTTCCATTACAATATTAATCAGTGGTATTAATTTGATCATTTCTTCTTGCGACCATCACAGCTCACATACCTGCATAACAGAGCTGTCTGTTTGATATCGATCACCTCACACGACTCATCACAGGTAGTTGAGGACGCTGGAGCTGAATTAATGTCTTTGATTTGCTGATTGGTGACGTCTCCTGTCATTTTAATGGTCCTTGTCTTTGTGGAGAGAGGAATGTCTTTAATTTTCTGGATTATCTCGGTTTTGTTTTTGAAGTCTGATATTTTGATGAATGAATCCTTCATGTAATCACCATCCGTGAACAGTTTTACCTGCTTTTATCTCTCAGGTTGCAACAAAACCTGCAGCAGTAGTGGAGTTTGGAGATGTAATCCACTTCTTAAATCTACTTTTATAACCTGACACACGGGAGGCGACATGCGGCAGCGGCAAAAGCCAGCGACGCCTCTGTTCCAGCAGGGTGAATAGCGAGTCTTCCGTTGTTTTGATTGGTCATCAGATTGGAGGGAATTTTGGGTTATTAAAGCAGTTCAGAGTTGAAACAGCGGTAGATATGAAGTCTCACAAGGTTTTGCTACAGTTAAGTGAAGTCTTGTAAAGCTCTGGGACATCAGACACGGCAAATATTAACTTTTCCTCCATGTTTACCCGGAGATGTAATGAGAAGCATCCTGTCCCCTCATTGGTCAGTCAGTGAAACCTCCGCTGATTGGTCCTTGTCCGAGCGACAGCGGTGAAAAGTTGAAGTTTTTCCAGGTAATCCTTCCGCGTCGACAATGAAAGCAAATAATCCGGTCCATTCTTCCTTGAATCCTCTGTTCTCATCAGCTATCTTTCTCTTTTTCCCTTTGGGATCCACGGCCCTGACACACCCGCTGGTTTGTTTACATCCATCTGCCTGGCACGGCGCCGCCATATGAGCGCCGCACTGAAATGTGTGTCGCAGGCTATGACGCAAATTTTCGTTGACAGAAATGTTAAAATTTAATATTTATTATGTGCATTTTTACAGCATTGGAAAACGTTAAGAATGTTTGTCCTCCTACAGAAACGATAATAAAACAAAAAATATATCCCCCATCCATTTTCATACTCTTGTGGGGACATTTGTGAAGAAGCTCCAGGGAGCCACTAGGGGTCGCTAAAAGAGCCGCATGCGGCTCCAGAGCCGCATGTTCCCGACCCCTGACCTAGACCTATTTCCCATAGTCAGCATCTTACATATGTCTATTGCATTTTTTTAAATCGTTTAAAAAGTAATTTATATTTCAGTAGGTCCTTCTTGTCTCAAATAGGAGAAATTAAAATTGTACATGAACAAGAGGCTTAAAGTCTCTTATAATTTTATAATGCATAATTTGTTTTCCCTGAAGGTTGTAAATATGTTGATTATAAATGGGTTTAATTTGGTGTGTGTGTGTGTGTGTGTGCGCGCGCGTGTGTGTGTGTTGCAGGCTTCACCTGCTGCAAATATAAATAAAACTGGTAAGATTAAACTTGAGAGAAGTACAAATGTTTGTCTTTTTTATAAAAACTTGAAGACTTTGCCCCTGAAGATTCTTTCCCGTGTTTCCTCAGATGAGTTTGCAGAATTCCCAGAGATCGGTCCAAGACCCAGAGCCAACATAAGTAAGACACAACTTTAGAATCATTTTAAAAAGAATAACAAGACATCAAAAAGGACATCTGCATAGATTGAGTGATTTGAGAAGATGGATTAATAGAAAATAAATGTCTGACAGTCCCTCCGACCACCACCAGCAGGCAAGGTGGGTTAAGTGTCTTGCCCAAGGACACAACAACAGCAACAGACTGAGCGGGGCGCAAACCTGCAACCTTCCAGTTGCAAGGCGGCCACTTAACTCCTCTGCCACCATCGCCCTGTGTCACACTCTGATCAGCTAATGAATCCAGAACACCTGCAATTTTTTTTAATTTGAGTAGCTGGAAATTGAATCCAAAGGCATTTAAAAATAAACCAAATATATTAAATAGAAAAACAGAAACATTAGAAGAAAAAAAAGAAAAAAACAAAATCAGGAACCAACAGGGAATATTATCTATAGAATATGATGAAGAACTGAAGAAAACGAAATGAAATGTAAATGACCTGAACTTTTAGAGCACCTTTCTGGGTCAGAAAACTTCAAAGCACTTCACTCATTCACACACCCATTCACACACACATTAACACACACATTCACACACTGATGGATCCTGCATGCCCCCCTCCACGTTACAGGCTCTAGAGACGACGCCTGCAGGGAATGTTATTCATGTGGACAAACCAAGAAGAAGCAGTGTGAATGAACAACAAGGGCAACTGAGAAAATGTGAAAAAATTAACGACAAATATAGAAAATAGAAAATTAACAAAACGCAAATAAAATAACAATCAACAAAAGACTGAATGTAATGTAAAACCTAACCAAACCCAGCACCACAATAAATCTGTCCACTTTGATGATTGTGTGATTTTATTTATTTATTTCAATTTTTCTGAGGGGAGGGACGTAAAGTCTGAATTAATTGCTAATTGTAACAGACTTGAAATGCTTATTATTTTTATCGTGTCACAGGAACTGCTTTGTTGCATGATGACATCGCTGTACCTAATACTTTCATCAGGAATGCAGATCCCTGCACCAACAAAACCTGCATGTGGCCCAAATCTAGACGTTACGTCCAGGTGCCCTACTACATCTCCCCTGAATATAGTAAGCTCTTTTGGGTTGGGATTAGACTCATCAATCTGACAAGTCACTAACAGAGTCTCTGGGTTTTGTAAGGATCAAGTTAAAATTATATCTAGGAAATAATGTCTTTCTTTGCAGCTCAGAGAGAAAAGCGCATAATTCTTAAAGGCCTGAGGAGTTTTAACTCATCTACCTGCATCCGTTTTGTCCCATGGAGGTCAGGTCATCGGGACTACATTTACATCATGTCTGTGCCTAATGAAGGGTAGGGCCACACACACACACACACACACACACACACACACTGTTAATTCAACCCATACCTCTAAAACCAGCTAGACATTTAAAAAGTGAGGTCCAAAAAAGTGTCATTTTGTTGTGAAAAATTTTGAATAGTCGTCAGTATGTAATATATATGTGTGTGTGTGTGTGTGTGTGTGTGTGCGCGCGCGTGCACACACACACACACACACACGCGCACACACACACACACACACACACACACACACACACACACACACACACACACACACACACACACACACATGTCCTTACACTCCACAGTAATGCCCTGATTACTGTACAACACTGACACAATGTTTCTAAGCTTACATGAAAAATAACACAAATATTTTTTCCACAGTTAATTAAGACTAATCACACTGTTAATTCAATTACTGCAGTATTAAGAATGCACAATAGCACAATATAAAAACAAACACATGATGCCTTCTGATGAATGAAAGGAGTCAGGCTACATCCTCAGGATATGTCTGAAGAAGATAATGTTGTGGCTATTCTCAAATGTTTGCTGTTTTTTTATATTTCAGTAAAGATACAATTTTTTTCTTTGCGACAGAATGATTCAACTCCATATAAATTAATTGAATGTGTTACTTTTTGTTTAGTACTTTTAGATAACTTTTGTTATTAAAGCCATACTATGCAACTTTTTCATATTTTTAAATAATGTTCTTGAGCCAGTATGTGCTAAAATGACCCTTTACAGCAGGGGTTCCCAATCCTGGTCCTGAAGGGCCGGTATCCAGCAGGTTTTAGTTGTAACTCTGCTTCAACACACCTGATTTCAATTAGCAAGTGATTAGCAGGCTTCAGCAGAGCTTGATGAGCTGCTGAACAGGTGATTCAACCACTGAATCAAGTGTGTTTGAGCAGAGAAACCACAAAACCTGCTGGATAGCGGCCCTCCAGGACCAGGATTGGACACCCCTGCTTTACAGGGTTAATGAAATGTCACTCAGACCCCCACCACCACAATGCCACACTTGCAACTTCAGAGTGCTGGTCGGGTCCTTGTTGGACTTAGTAAAATGTAGCTGACATGCCAGAGCGGCAGTCTGCTTCCAGCATGTTTCCTGCATGTGATCATGAACACAGCTGGTTTGTTTGATTTAGTGATGAACCGCTCCTGTAGACACTAATGAAGGCTGAGGAGACATTTCAGCAGTTATATCAAGGTTGTTGTGTTATCTTATAACTAAAATTGCAAGCTAAAAAGAATAATGTATATTATATCAAAAAACAAATATGTTTAAAAAGAAATCTGTAACAATAGTTAAAATAAATCAAATCTGATAACCAACTGTTTTTGCCTTTAATAAAAGCCTAATTTATTCGTTCATGTAGGTCATGTTGATTACAAGACAACCTGACTTTTTAACTGTTTTTGAAGGTGATTTACCTTCCATCCAAACAATTTCTTCAGTTTTACAAAACAGATGCCGTATCAGACACAAAATTAAATGAAACTGTGGTAAAATCATCAACAATTCTATTGAAGGAACTAAAATTGTTAGCATTATGTGTCCACCCATCAGGTGTAAGTCGTTTCTGGGCCGACAGGACAGAGGGCAGACACTCTATCTGGAGAAGAATGGCTGCATGTATCACTCATTGGTGCAACATGAGGTCCTACATGCCCTGGGCTTCAACCATGAACAGGTCCGGTCTGACAGGGACCAGTATGTTCAAATTCTCTACCAGAACATTGTTCCAAGTAAGCTCACACTCAAAAGCACACACACACACGCACGCACACACACACACACACACACACACACACACACACACACACACACACACACACACACACACACACACACACAGTTTAATAAACAAACTAAATGAACCCCACCTCTTTGACCAGTGGTTCTGCCTTTTCATCAAACTTCCATCCTAATTTGTCCTTGAGTCATTCAGCCATGAGAGGAAAATGATTTTAGAATATGTGGTCAACTTCTCTTGTCTTCTCTTGATATACGAACAGAACAGGTGTACAATTTCAACAAGAAACAAACAAACAACTTGGGAACTCCCTACGACTTCACCTCTGTCATGCACTATGGGAAGTAAGTCTTTTCATACATGCATGTGAAAATGAATAATGTATTTTTAATTACTCCAAAACACGCTGTCCCTTCCTCCTGAGAGAATGTTTGTTTGTGTTTATGCAGAGGTGAGATGGGGTTTTCAATTGTTGCATTTACAGGACAAAAAGCAGCCAGACTGGAGCTTTACTGCTGGATGGGAACTACTTTAATTTTCTAATCATTACTTTGGATCTGTTTGTGCTTTCTTTAAGGTATGACTTCTCCCAGAATGGACAGCCAACAATCATTCGCCGTGGCGATCCCCACTACAACTGGGGAAAAGCGCAACGAATGAGCGCCAATGACATCCTCCGTGTCAACAAGCTTTACAGATGCAGTAAGTGAATTAAAAAACAAAGTTTGCCTATTAGGTCACTTAAAGAAGAAGAATGACAAAATATGTATTTGCTCTATACTAATAAGATTTACTGTTTCCACCCAGGTGTTTGAAGGGATGACTTCAGCTTTTTACCAAACTCACAGATGTGGCGAACCCAAACAATAGTCTGGTGAAGGTTATCAGTCACCTGAGGCATAATAATAGCCTAGTGAACTAGACCAAATTCTTGCTTTGCAAAGTTTATATATATATTCACATATATAGGATGGCTTGCCAGGCTAGCATAATAATCCTTTTAGGTTTAAACAAAGTCAGTTGGACCTTGTTAGTTTATTTTGCTCTTTAATAGAACATATTACATGATAATCTAGCAAAAATATTATTGTGAAAACTGTTTGTGAAGGTCATCTTAAAAACCTTGGGCGGAATATACCTGTCACCTGGTGGACAAGAGCAATACTGCATCCCTTCTTGTTGAGATCTGACTGTATGCACTTTCCCCCATCTCTTTAGTTTGTTACTGATGGCTGATCTTTTTCTTACGCATAATAAAACTGTAATGCAAACGTGTTGGTTTCTTATTTACACAAACATTTAAATGACATTTTGAAACATACCTTTTTACTAAAACATATATTACTGATCATGTTTTACACACTGGGTCAAGAAAGTTAAAAACTATTGAAATTTTCATGATATTCAAAACTTTTTCGCTATAGAATTCTCATACTAATTCTCAAGTAAAACTCTCATACTTTTGTAAAAACAAACCAAACAATCCCTTTAAAATCTGTGGAAACTTCTGTTTTTATTATCATTTTTAGCTCCATTATGATTTCTACATTTACCTGTTTTCATAAAACTGTTTTGAAGCTCTTTGTTTTTGAATGCAAGTGGAAAAGGTTTTAAGCGTTAGGTGAGATGGTGTAGAAGTCTGCATTTTTATTTATCCTTTTAAATAGCAAACCTATATGTTATCGAATGCTTTTACTTCATTTTATGATGCATTAATCAGAGTTTGTAGATTATGAAGTACAACTTAAAATCAAAAGGTAAATTTTGTCTGATATTAAGTCAAAAAGATATTTAATGGTAATTTGCAAAAACAAAGTTTTTGCGTCTGCTCTCCAGGGGTTCAGTTAATAAAGCGTAAGCTGAGATAAAATAATTTATTTTGTGATATGAGTTGCAGAAGTGGCACAACTACAAACTTTTAGGAAATGATGTTTTATGACATTATATTCCATCTAAAACCAAATTCTTCTCTTTTGAGGTGAGATTTCTGCAGGCGGACCCCTGAAAGCCACGTCCTGCAGGTTAGAAAAGAGACCTCAAGTTAATGACATAAAGGCACACCATTTCACCATTTATAATGAACAAAATGAGTTGTGATTATTATAAGGTTTGCATGTCCCTGTATGACATGGGATCACACCTCTCTCTCTCTCTCTCTCTCTCTCTCTCTCTCTCTCGCTCTATATATATATATATATATATATATATATATATATATATATATAGTGGTGATATTCTATTAATTTACCAGTCAGTTACTCTGTCGCCAGTCCACCAGCAGGAGGCAGTGACGTTTCAGTTTCTTTCATGCACAGATCAGTTTGTTAGTGCCTATTATTTTTGGAGACATATGATTTCTCCATAGAATGTAGCCCATTATTAGTTTGAATGCTTGTTAAAGCATTCAAAGTATTGTTTTTCTCCTCCTCCACTTTTTCAGTTTCCGTACGTTTTTTGAACTGTATCTCCTCCTACAGTTTTTCAGCTATTTCAGCAAATTTGGTATCAAACCGTTCAGCTCTTTCCAGCTATATCTCTTGGTATTGATATCTTCAACCGTTTCTGATTTATTCAGCTTTTTCTGCGATTTTTCAGCCCATTGAAATGAATGGAAAATGCTTAAAATCGCTCAATTTTGCACAAAATCGTTCATCTTTTTGACCTCTTACTTGCCAGGGTTAACTTCAACCTAGAGACTTCATTCAACTTTTAACAAACTCAAAAGAAGTTCAACTATTTCAAATTTTTTTCAGCTTCTTGATATCTTTTACGGTTTTTCTACAATCACAGGTTAAACTTGAGGTACGATTTTTAAATTTCAGGATTTTCTCCTCCGTCCCCCATTCAAAAGAATAGGGCCAAAAACAGACTTTGCTCGACTTCAGGAAGTGCCATGAGAGAACCGTAGAACCGATGGAAATAAGACTTGCGCTGGATGAAAGCTGACGGATTTTCCTCCGTTTTGAGCTATAATTTATGGACGTACTCCAAAAATTGTGGTAGTAGCGTTAACTAGTTTGGAAAGGTTTTAAAATATTTCTCCTTCCAGCAGCTGAGTTGTGCTGTCCCATATATGGTCATGCAGTTCCCACTGTGACCTGCAATTTGACATTTGGAGCTGCAGATCATGAAATTGCCAGTTTCAGACAATTTCTCTAAAGAAAATTCTGCTACGACCACATCTTTTAGAGTTCATTCATAATTTTTCCAAAAACAGTAGACTTCTTTGTCAGGTTCGATGGGATGTCTTTGATTTAGCTGTATCTGCCACGGTTCTTGAGTT
>SSNS01000828.1:11695-24398 GCA_006937985.1 Aphyosemion australe
AAATATTGTAAATAATAGCATTTATCAGCTGGAACAGGAGGCTGTTTGCATTTTTGTTACAGGGAAATTCCTTGAGCGTGTGTTTTTACTACAAGTTCAAATCCACGTACAGTATTTGACTGGACATCCTACTTTTTACAACCATCTGCACAACATCGTCCTAAAGCAATAAATCCAAACGTCCTGATCTCAGTTCTTCTTGAGCCCCTCGACTTGCATCGAGCAGTGAGTGAAGTGTCACCACTGTACAAACACACTTTGACCCCACCGTGCTGCCACTCTGCAGAACAATGCACTTCTTCAGCGCACGAACAAAAGAACTGCACGAACATACAAACACTTAAATGGAGCGGCGTGATTGGTGGGACGGGGAAACAGGAGCAGGACAGGAAGGAAAGCAAAGCCATTGTTGAGTGACCATATCGTCTCTCGCTGTGACAAGGTCACTAGTGAATTCTAGGTACACACAAACACACACACAATCACACACACACAATCCAAAATATACAAGGAAATCTTCCGCACTCACCCGCAGGGTCTGTAGGTGAAGACTATGTAACTTTCTTCATCAGTCTTTTCAATGAAAGTTACGCATGTCTGTTTCTCCCAGTGACGCATGGCCTGCTTGAACATGGCCCTCTGACTACCTGAAACACACACATTTTACATCCTACGTTGACACAGTCACTCGGTTTATGTTTTAGTGCAGAGTCGTGAAGGGAAGCAGCTCTGTTGGGCTGCTTACCAGTGAAGTTTCCTCCGATGACGTAGGGAATGACTCCCCCGGGCCATATTCTTTCAGCTCGGGATGTGGCTGCTCGAGGAAAACGGCTCTTCACAACCTTACCAGCTTTCCACGTTTGGCTCTTAGCAATGGCTCCTCCTTTACTTTCATTTTGGGGGATAAAATCTAAAAAATACAGAGAAAATCTGAAATAAAAGCTTATTTGTGGAGTGGTTGAAGTAGGATATTATTCATTTGAAATGGCATTCAAGAAAAAAAAAAGCATACTTTAACTTAGAGGTTTGTCATGCAAAAGAGTTTTCATCAAATCTTTTTGATTTGAAAAAGGTGACCAATAGAGGACACTCAGTACATTTACATGCACATCTAAGTCTACAGCAATAAACTAGAAAACCAAACTCTCAAATAAAGTGAGTTCCACTCCGTTACAGTAGGTGGCGACGTTCACCCTTTCATGTCGGTATTCTTCCGGTTAGCCTTTAGCATTACAAATAGTAAACAAACGCTGGCGAGAGTGAAGCAGATGGAATAAAAGCAGGATGCGCACAATGACCGAAGAAATGGACGACAACGCTGCAGCACAGCTCATTAGGTCAGTACTGTACTGTTTCATGGTGTTACACGTGTTACCCAAATTCAAGCTTGTTTAAGCAAATATTCAGACAAGTGAAAACATTCAGAGTGCTTACCAAAGCCAAATTTGCGTATTCTCTCCAGTAGAAGATACAATGATCCTCTTTTTACAGTTTCATGCTCCCCCATGCCACCTGGTGCCAAAAAGAGAAAATTCTGAAAGTCATCAATTCAGGCCACTTCTTTTCTCCCTGAGCAGCTCTGTCACACAAAGACAAATCAAAACTTTTGACTAAATTATGAAGCGTGCGTGATTTTTGGTATCCACTCACCTGAAGTGTGTCCCTGTCTGGAGTGTGGATGCATGTTTGTGTGTTGTGTGAGGTCTATCGTTCTGTCAATCTGGAACATGCGCAGGTCTTCCTCGTCTAAAGCAATGTCGCCCCAAAATACAGCTGAAAATTCAAAAGAAATAATTACTATTATCAATAAATCTACCTTAAAGGTGCATTGTTTAAGAATGACATCCTGTGGTCAAATGTGGGTACTGCAGTCAATTTTCAAAACACACGAGTGACTTTCTCACTTCTGTTCCGTCAGTTTCATGGCTGTTGCACCAGAAGAGTCTAGTTGGCGAGTGTTTTGTAACACAACAAAAGGTAAGATGATTTTTGGATCCTCAATGCATCTCAGGCTTGGATTGTTGACACTAACCTTTTATTTTCTTTAACGTAGAAATTACTACTACTAGTAGTTCATCTGTTTATTTTTGTGTGTATCTGCTCTGTCTTCTCAAACCCCAGTGAGTCACAGCAGATGGCTGCTCATACTGAGGCAGGTTCTGTTGGAGGTTTCTTCCTGTTAACTCATTCACTGCCAGCCGTTTTCTGATCAGAAAGCCCCTGACTGCGTGAAGTTGCTCTGTCGTAACACTTCCACAATATGAAAAAAATTCTATTTTTTTAGTTTACTGATTTAAAGCTGCATAAAACAGCAAAGAGTTGCTAAAGTCTCAGTCACTGAATTATTCTCTCAGGCACAATCAGTAAATGCGTGTTTACGTATAGTTTCTATCACAAATTGCATCAAACAAAGCACATCTTTGGATCTTGTTCACCCAGCAGCCTTTTCTCCAGTCACCATTCACACTGTTACATATCTCCACCCTTCAACAATGAGCAGCTCAAAGATAACCATCTCTAGATGATTATTTGAGCTGAGTTATTGCCCTCCACAGGGATTCCAGACATTAATACATTAACAATAGCAGAGGAGAGGCTTGTCACTTACAGCTAATCAGGATGGCCACTAAAGGAAATGGGGGACAAGAGGTTATTGTGTTCAAGTCCAAAGTATTGTTGGAGGCAGGAGAAGCCAACAGTGAACACACAAACAGAAAAAAAAATGCACAGACGGTAGAGTTAGCTTCTGATGGTGGTGTGAGGTGGGATTTTTATCTGTTTATTGGAGCTGTAGCTAATTAATCACCAATGTGGATTATTACACCTACTCGTCATTATTAAACCATGCAATCCAAAAGGTAAATAAATAAATAAAGGGTTAGAGAATGTAAAAAAAAAAACTATTTGAAAGAATAGACACGAATTAGATGAAGCGGGCAACTAGATGGAAACAAAAGAAAAATGCAATAAATTTCCAGTTGGAATCTCAAAGCACCTCTGCAGCAGGTTTTATTTCTGGCCAGGTCATTTGAAACTATTTCCTCACAAAGTGTTTTAATAGGATTCCACATTTGCTGTTTTGTTTTGTCCTAAAACGGTTTTTGCACTTTTTTCCACATGGAAGCTAAACTGAAAGGAATCTGAATGGGTTCTACAAACCTGCAACAAGTCTGACTGTTCAGAAAAAAAGATGTTTTGTTAAAATCTTTTGAAAATGCCCACATTTCCAGCAACATGAGAGCAAGGTCCCATGACTCAGGTGAGGAAACTGAAAAGGGTTAACAACATTTTAGAAACTCCCATTGCAGTTTGTCTCCAAATTGTGTATATCCATCCATCCATCCATCCATCCATCCATCCATCCATCCATCCATCCATCCATCTATCCATTGTCCTCCGCTTATACGAAGTCAGGTCGCTGGGGCAGCAGCCTAAGCAGAGAGGCCCAGACTTCCCTCTCTCCAGCCACTTGGGCCAGCTCCTCCAGGGGAATTCCAAGGCGTTCCCTGGCCAGCTGAGAAACATAGTCCCTCCAGCGTGTCCTGGGTCTTCCCTTGAGCATCCTCCTGGTTGGACGTGCCCTAAAAACCTCACCAGGGAGGCATCCAAGAGGCATCCTAACTAGATGCCTGAGCCATCTCAACTGGCTCCTCTCGATGTGGAGGAGTAGCGGGTCTACTCCAAGCCCCTTCCAAATGACTGACCTTCTCACCCTATCTCTAAGGGAGAGCCCAGACACCCTGCAGAGAAAACTCATTTCACAATCTCACTGGGTATGGTCACTACCCAAAGCTCATGACCGTAGATGAGGGTAGGAACGTAAATCAACCAATCAATCACGTTCCGGCTCAGCTCTCTCTTCACCACGACAGACCGGTACAACGCCCACATCACTGCAGATGCAGCACCAATCCGCCTATCAATCTTGTACTCCATCTGTCCCTCTCTCGTGAACAAGACTCCGAGATACTTAAACTCCTCCACTTCAGGCAGGACCTCGTTTCTGACCTGGAGAAGGCATTCTACCCTTTTCCGACTCAAGACCATGGTCTCGGATTTAGAGGAGCTGATTCTCATCCCAGCTGCTTCACACTCGGCTGTGCACCACTCCAGCAAAAGCTGGAGATCACGGTCTGATGAAGCCAGCAGGACCACATCATCTGCAGAGATTTGATCCTTAGGCCAACAAAACAGATCCCCTCACCACCTTGGCTGTGCCTAAATCCTGTCAATTAAAGTTATGAACAGAATCTGTGACAAAGGCAGCCTTGGTGGAGTACAACTCTCCCTAGAAACGAGCCCAACTTACTGCTAACAATCCAAACCAGACTCGGGCACCAATTATACATATATTAATTTTATTACATGAAACAATCTTGAACCTTCCCTGTCTAAACCTCGTTTCGAGGTAGTGATGTGATAAGATGTGTTGGTTCACTTTTTATAGATTTCTGACCAGATTCATTCAATTTATACACAATCAAAACACTTTTTTTTGGGGGGGGGGGGGTGAGTATAATGACTTTTTTTCCATTATCACAAACCACCCATGGTTATATAATATAACTTAGTATAGGATTTACATAAAACAAAACAACCAATACAGGGCAAGTAAACTCAGGATTGAACCAAAAATTAAACAAAACACAAAACAGCAGCTCAGGACCCTTTAAGGAATATTTGTTGTTACAATATTAATTTCCAATATGAACGTTCAAGAAAAACCTGGAAACAGATCCACACAGTTCAAATACAGTTCCCATACATGAAGGAAATGGTCTGTTTTTGAATGTAAAATACTTGCAAGATATTCTAATGGCACTAGATCACACAACCCTTTGCCGGCCTTTAACCATTGTTTTTCTGTTATTCTACTGTAATAATATTGTAGCGATTTCAGACGCCATCTAGCGGGTGTGTGGTGCAGCAGAAAGAACGAGTCTTTTTGTAGCAAACACTGAACACTTTATTCGCCGGAACGGCTCCCCTCTTCACCCCCCGACAAACAAACATAACTCTCGGCGCCAACAGGCACCAAATAAAAACAACACAAAATGAACGTTAACTAAAAGTAAAACAACAACAACACAACCCCGGACAAAATAACCCCCCCAGAACACCACAAAACACAATAAAATAACCCCCAATTAGCCCCCCCAGAATGCTTTGCCAGGGCCACCACAATATATTCTTCCTCCTTGCTGCAAAACATCTTTAATAGAAACCGTTAAGACAAGGTAAACCAACTTAAGTGACATTGCAAAGGGCATCAATCAGCAATCAAAATCATTTAAACTCTACATCTTGTAAGATAACAAATACAAAATTAACTGTATATCACAATAAAAATGTTTTCTTCTGAGTTTTTATTCCTTGAGAGCTTTTAACAGTCTGCATGTAACCAATTTGACACACATTAAAGAGTTTTATTTGAAGTGGGTGTGGCTTTTACACACGCTTTAGTTTTGTGAGCTTCAAAAATAGCTTTTTAATCTTTTCTTTCTGACACCAAATGAAATTCTTGACAAAACAGTTTTAATTGACACCTCTGTATAATGTGTCTTTTGTCAAAGTTTTGTCATTGTGAGCCACAAAAAGACCAAAACAATGAAATATAAACAAAATAAAAAAAGGTGCCATTTTCCAGAGAAAAGTACTGTGGGTTTTATCCAGATGTAGGCGGTATCATCTTGTATAAGAACTCCTTCATCCTTTTGTTTCTAACTGTGGGAAATCTTTGTGGCAACAAAAAAAATTACACTTGTGGTATTTTGGGATTTTTCAGGACAACAGTGACTAAAGCTTTTCCAAGGAAATAAGAGCTGACACAAGCAGATATGCAAAGCAAGAACATGTTGGGAGTACACTGCGATAGTAAGTTTGGCACCATTGATTGGGGTCTTGTTAATCCTTAGGGATACCATAAATAGCTCAAAGTCAAGCCAAGAGGTGAGGAGGGGTTAGGACAGCGAGGCTTCTGCGATGCAGGAGGAAAGGTATCGATCTGAAAACCCCAGGATGCCCCAGGAGACCTGCATCATGCTGACCAGGGCCTTACTTCTCGCCCTTCAGCAGGGGCATTGCAGCAAACACACACACACACACACGCATTCAGGTACACAACCACACAGGAGTAATGCGCCAAACACAAACTCATTAGGCTCAAACACACCGCTCCTCTTTAACTGAATATAAAGCCACAGTCCAGGCGGTTCAACATGTATGAACATGAGCTTTTAAATGAGCCATTTCACTTGTGCAAATTTCACATTGCAAATATAATTGTGGCTGTGAGCCTACTGTAACATCAAAAAGAGCTTATCTCAGCTCTGTTTTGAGGATTTTCTCTAAAAGTAATCATTGTGTGAGCTGCTTGATCCGTGTTAACCCTTCAGGAGCAACATCAGGTGCTGCAGTTGGAGTTTACCACATGCCAGCAGTGTTGGAACAGTGGAGATGAGGTAGACACTAAAAATGTAAGCCCCAAAATTCAATATTACAGCAAGCCTCCCAGCTGAATGGGCCATTAAGTTGATGCTCCACCTAAGATTGTTTTCACTATGAAACTATTATGGAAATGAGACTATAAAAAGTGGAAACTTTCTACTGAACAAAGGCTGCGGTCAGGATGGATTTACAACTTCTGCGACAGCAAATAAAATTCAAATTAGGGCTAAGATCTCAGATGTGTGAACATGCTAACAGTGTTTTATCTGACATAGCTTTCTTTACGTTTCAGTTCCTCCTGAAAAAAGCTAAAGTTTTTTGATATTTTCCATCAACCAAATCGGTTTTTGTCTGATATGCTTACCCTGGATGCATAAGTGGTGCGGAGTATGATAAACATGTTTTATCTGCAAGTTCCTTTCTCACCGTGAGTGTTTCAGATGCAAAATGGCAGCAAAAGCGTTCCATACAGTTGGTCCCACAAGGTCAGTAAACGACAGGAAAATTGCAAGACCATGCGTGATTCTGGCAGTTCACGTGATAACAAGCAAGGAGAAAGACGACAGCTAGTATCCAAAAACGTCTGTGGTTTATTTCCTGTTCTGTTTACCTCGACTACAGAGGTTTCACAGGTAATGACGTACTTTTTTTACTAGTTAAGGAACTAGAAAACTGCACATGACTTTTATTTTGAAAGTTTCTGGATGTTTTACACAGCTTTCGTGTTTGAGTTCCTGTCTGGTCCAATCTGAACTGCTGAGCTTTATGTGTTCTGGAAGTGTAGCACGTCACCAACAGACTTGAAGTGTAAGCAACACGTCCCTATGCTTTTGGAACGCGTCCAAAACAAACTCGACCGACACTTTGCGGCCAATGGTAACGCACCCATCCACTATAATGATGATTAATTACTGCGTACTACGCTTCACGGAAGTTACGCAATGATTACGTGTGCGGTGGAAAGGCCTGGTAAGAGAAACATCAGATCAATTAATCTGATTGTGATGAAGATTTAGATGGAACACAAATGGATCTAAAACCTTAAAACTGGGTCTTGCAACTCAGGATTCTGTCACCACCACCACTACGTGTAACTTGATTAAACATCCATTCAAAAGGTGATAGGATGTCTATTGAAAAGCTACCATATGAGATTAGGTGTTACCAATCAGAGACCACTCAGACAAAAGGGTCATTGTAATGAGAAATCACTGAAACTTCTTTTTTTATAAGTGAACAGGTGACCAAATGGCACATCGTTGCCATCAATTGGGGGCTTCTCCGGGATCACAACATAAAATGGAGACCAAACACCACATTGTGAGTTTAGGAGTCTTTTTAAATAAAGGCAAGAACTGAAAACCCTCACCAAACGAGAAAAGCAGCCCCAGTGGTGATCTCCTTCAAACCTCACATGACAGACCATTTCTCTGCAATCACTGGTCTAGCCACTTACTGCAATCACAGCCTGCACCTCCACAGCCTGGCCAGTGAGGACGCAGATGGGTGTGGAGTGGGAAGCTGTAGATCAAACGCTACGGTGCATCTGCCCCAAAAATAAACTGCATACAAAAACATTTCAGCTGGAACGTTATCAACGAACTGCAGGCATAGAAATTATGTCGAGCTTTCATACGGTAATTTTCGTGAACGTTTTATAGTGGCTAACCCAAAATAACTTGTCAAACCATGCAGTCCGCAGCGACAAATTGGTCTTTGTGGTGCAAATTACAACTTTGAACTACACTTAAACTAAGATGACCAACCTAGTTTTATGTGAGTGTTTGAGTTGGAATAACAGAGAGATAATTCTCGAGAGAAGAATAAATGAAATAAAGGTGATCTCAATCTGTCATATCAGATCAAATAAAGAGTTATCGTGGTAAAAACTGAGATGAAACATAATAATAAACTTAATGGGCTCACAGGGAACACAAGCCTAATTTAATAGTTTTACAAACTTTTAAAAGTCCCAGAATAGAAACAAAAATAGAGCAGATTTAAAGTATAAATGAGTCCAAATGTACAAAAAACTTAGTGACTGAAAACTAAGTTTACATGTATTTAAAAGTAAATAACTTTTTTTTGTGCCGGTAAAATGAATGTGTCCTTGACTGAACTACACATAAGAGGAACTCCAACTCGTAAAGGGATAATGGACAAAAAAAACAAGTGTTTGGTATGAGTCAGAGTAACATAATAACATCTGGAACACACACACACACACAGAGAACTGGTGTCACTTTAATTAATTTACCGTGACACCGAGATTCCTCTCCAGCAGGTCATGGGTTTGGCCAGACTTTATGACGGTGTGCGATTGTGGCTCAATTTACGGTCAGGGCGTCGTAGGTGTTCGGCCAACAGATCATTACGTGGACAAGCATATCAAATGAAAGTTACATAACACAGAACAAAGATATTTTTATGAGGCTTGTGGACATTCTTCTAGTTTGTACGTTAGATCATTTCAGTTTGAGTTACACTAAATTCATTTTATGGTCAGATTATGGTGAAGAATGCAAGTGAAACAATATAAACAACCTTTTGTTTGATTGTATATGAATAGTGATGTTTGCCAGTACCTCAAATTCAGTCACGCTATTTCGATTTGATTTGATTTGATTTAGGATCCACCGATCGATGTGAAACGATGTCACACAAGTGATTGATCACAATTATTTCCCCAGGGAGAGACTGGTCGCCATGACGCTGCAAGCTTCTTTGTTTAATACATTTGATGATGTGCAGGAAAAGGTGGAAAACAGCATGTCAGCAGAATTTCAAAATAAAGCAATTTTCACAATAAAAGTGCATTTGATAAATAGTCGTTTTATCAATTTTTGCATTTTGGATCAATGACCAAATGATCGATGTGTTGTTACACACCTAAGAACCCTGCCATAAGAGTGAAGTGATAACTAGGCAAGGCAAGGCAAGGCAGTTTTATTTATATAGCGCATTTCCTACCTGAAGGCAACTCAAAGCGCTTTACAAACAAAAACTAGAAGCCAAAGGAAAGGGGTTTGTTCACCCCAGGTGACAAGAACTAAGTTGTTTAGCCCAGGACAAGAGAACTCAAGTGCATACTCCTAGGAAGTCCTTATTTGAACCCACCCACTGAAGCACAACACCTACTTCAGTTTTTGTGACCAATCACACAACAGTTGCTGGACACCACACAAGAAAAAGGTTCTGCCCTGATGATGTGTGAAGAACGAAAAATTCCCAGAGTAAAAAGAAATGACATCATTTTTTGTTGCAGACCTGGGAGACAGAATAAATGTCTCGTGGAGGGTGTAACACCTCTAAGTGGCTCGGGTGAACAAAAGACAGATATTTGGATCCATGACAAAGAAACTGACCTAACATTTATGATTGACAGCTCAGTCCTCAGAGATGTGTTGACAAACAAAAACAAACAAATTCTGACAAGCTGCTGTCATTGATTATGAAGAACTGGCTGCCATCAGTCTGGTTTTGGACCAGAAGTTGATTGTCAGCTTGCCAGGGCGAATCACTAAGGCTGTTTAAAAAAGGCTAGCACTGCTAACTATTGGCTCTTTGCATAAACAGATTGTAAATGTCAGTAACAGCCATTGAAATCATATAATGTTATTGATTATACTTCAGTAACCATTAAAACCATCTGATCTGACAAAACACTGAATATTAAAAACAAAAATCAGTGTCAAACTCAAAACTTCTAGGCATATTTTTATATCATAGTTTTGTAACAGAAGCAAAAACCAGACACACCTTTTCTCCTGAATCTAAAGACCGTCCCTTAATTCCACAACTGAAGTATATTGTTACGCGTATCTCTCACACATACTTGCAAAGCTTTAAGCAAGAACATAATTCAAATTATTTAGTGTCATCTAAAAATCTAGAACATCTAAACTCTAATGAATCTTTTAGCAACTCTAAGAATATAAACAAAGCTCTTATCTCTGTTATGATTTATTGTTGCAGCAGTTAGATGAATTTCTGGTAGATTTTAATGACTTCCTAAAATATATTGTTTTCAGTTACTGATAAGCTGTTTGCTTACTAAGTACCTCCTCACATGCACACACACACACACGCGCGCGCGCGCGCACACACACACACACGCAACACCACTAACGTCTGGTAATGTTGTGCTATCAATATTCACACCAAAGGATTCACTCAAGTCAAGACTAGATCTAAACATTAAAACTGAATTTTTGGGGATTTACATTTGAGGTGGCTTCGATTTAATTACACCCAAAAACAAGAATGCAGTTTAAAAAAAAGTAAATATGATTTGCTCACTCAGGTAATCTAAAAATATGGACCACTGAAAAGTATTCTCTACAACTCTCAGGTGAAAGACAGCGGTGTCCCCAAGGGGTGGCAAGGGGAGGTCATGGGACCCTCAAGGAAGCAAAAAAGTAAAGGTGAACTAATAAACATAAATAATCAGATTTACCAACCTTTGCACACTACCTGTTTTCACTTTTATCCATCCAGGAATCATTCACAGCATTTATAACTCAAATGAAGACATCTGAGGAGGGGTAACTGTTATTTCACAATCAAGAAAGGAAGAAAAATTCTGTTTATGGATCCCAGTCAGAGATTTATGGCAGCAACAGAAGGATATACTTAAGGAAATCATACAGGCGAGAGAATGAAGTCATAGCATATCTAACCCACAGTGGTGCTGGAAATATTTAAGGCTGAGACATTTGGCAGCTCTAAAAGCAGGCACCTGCACCAAACTCACTCCCAGTCCACCCTCAGAGACAAGCTGCTGCTGCTGCTTCTGGTTTGCTTTTTTGTGAATTGATCCCAGAAGCAGAACAACTCAAAATGTATCTCAAAGTTTGGCAAGACCTACCAGAAGACCAAATAAGATGATGTGGGTGGATCTAAAACATGTTTCCTGAGGATCAAACTAAAGGACGTGAAGTGTTTCAATTTCTGCTCCTTGGATGCTCTTCAGAAAGTTTGACTTTAGGACGAAGCTTTATTTTTTTTAATGGGCTTATGTGAATGATTTTTGGCAGCTATAAATACCATCAGGATTAACTCGGTGACCAAAAGCTCACATTTTTAATTATTGAGCAATGCGTGGCAGGTGGGCAGAGCGCTGGGCGGTGCTGACTCATGGCTTCTGCAGAGCCGGAACAATCACGCTCCAGAACAAACAGCCGGCTCTCAGCACAGCTGCAGCAATCTGTGCCGGAGCGGGAATCCTGAGGAGGACTTCGGAAGCTCTGTGCTTGGGAAAATCCTGTTTAATATACGATGAATGAGACCAGTTGCTCAAATATGCAGACACGCACACATAAACACAGAAAATGCTCTAATTTTCTTGTTACTGAGGCATGGGGGGAGGGGTGAACAATAGCAGCAACTTTAATCTTAACCAATTCATCTATTTTTAAAATAAAGACGTTTGTCAATCAATAAGATGCACAAAAACTCACCAAGACTCTCAGAAACTGAAGCAAAGACGTAGTTGAGATGAAATTTTTAACCTTGTTTCAGAGCTATATGAGAAATAAACATTTCCAGATCTGTTATTGTTTTAATTATAAAGCATTTAATAATAAAAATGACAAACTACCTTACTTTTTTTGTAACTGATTTATTCTGTAGCGGAAAGTGTTTATTGCTGTCCTGAGTTTTGTGTGGATGCACCCAAACACAGGTGAGTGATCTTTAGGAGGCAGGCAGCTAAACTCTAACTTCACTTTAAAGGAGCATGGGGCAAGATTTGTAAAAAAATAAGCATGCATGTTCATTTTTTTTAAAGCTAATGGGTGATGAAGCGTCATAAATCAAAAGGAATGAGGCCACCCATGTATCGTTCCATTTTCTTAAACAGGTTGTGTGCTGCAAAATGCGCTGAGGTTCGGTCCCAAATTTCACACAAAGTCCTACAGATTTGACGTTAATTGACACTGATTGCGCGTTATCGACAGCTTCAAAACAGGAAGAAAATGTATGTGGTTGATTCAGTCCAGATGGGTAGGTGGTGGTAATGCACCTTAACGTTGCTTGCCAATTGCCATAAAACCCCAAATAGAAGAAGAACTGTGGAAATGGATTCTACCGCAACCGGCAAACGACCAAGCGCAGCTCAAAGCCCATTAAAGAGTGGCACAAAGAAGGTTTATCAGCAGCATCTCGTGAGTCAAAAACCAAATAAAGTCGAGCACCCAAATAAATATCGGATAAGCGATAGACGAATGGAGGCTGCTTCAACTATCTGGGACTGAAT
>SSNS01000828.1:29548-45689 GCA_006937985.1 Aphyosemion australe
CTTCTTTTTTTATAAGTGAACAGGTGACCAAATGGCACATCGTTGCCATCAATTGGGGGCTTCTCCGGGATCACAACATAAAATGGAGACCAAACACCACATTGTGAGTTTAGGAGTCTTTTTAAATAAAGGCAAGAACTGAAAACCCTCACCAAACCAGAAAAGCAGCCCCAGTGGTGATCTCCTTCAAACCTCACATGACAGACCATTTCTCTGCAATCACTGGTCTAGCCACTTACTGCAATCACAGCCTGCACCTCCACAGCCTGGCCAGTGAGGACGCAGATGGGTGTGGAGTGGGAAGCTGTAGATCAAACGCTACGGTGCATCTGCCCCAAAAATAAACTGCATACAAAAACATTTCAGCTGGAACGTTATCAACGAACTGCAGGCATAGAAATTATGTCGAGCTTTCATACGGTAATTTTCGTGAACGTTTTATAGTGGCTAACCCAAAATAACTTGTCAAACCATGCAGTCCGCAGCGACAAATTGGTCTTTGTGGTGCAAATTACAACTTTGAACTACACTTAAACTAAGATGACCAACCTAGTTTTATGTGAGTGTTTGAGTTGGAATAACAGAGAGATAATTCTCGAGAGAAGAATAAATGAAATAAAGGTGATCTCAACATCTGTCATATCAGATCAAATAAAGAGTTATCGTGGTAAAAACTGAGATGAAACATAATAATAAACTTAATGGGCTCACAGGGAACACAAGCCTAATTTAATAGTTTTACAAACTTTTAAAAGTCCCAGAATAGAAACAAAAATAGAGCAGATTTAAAGTATAAATGAGTCCAAATGTACAAAAAACTTAGTGACTGTGAAAACTAAGTTTACATGTATTTAAAAGTAAATAACTTATTTTTAGTCCCGGTAAAATGAATGTGTCCTTGACTGAACTACACATAAGAGGAACTCCAACTCGTAAAGGGATAATGGACAAAAAAAACAAGTGTTTGGTATGAGTCAGAGTAACATAATAACATCTGGAACACACACACACACACAGAGAACTGGTGTCACTTTAATTAATTTACCGTGACACCGAGATTCCTCTCCAGCAGGTCATGGGTTTGGCCAGACTTTATGACGGTGTGCGATTGTGGCTCAATTTACGGTCAGGGCGTCGTAGGTGTTCGGCCAACAGATCATTACGTGGACAAGCATATCAAATGAAAGTTACATAACACAGAACAAAGATATTTTTATGAGGCTTGTGGACATTCTTCTAGTTTGTACGTTAGATCATTTCAGTTTGAGTTACACTAAATTCATTTTATGGTCAGATTATGGTGAAGAATGCAAGTGAAACAATATAAACAACCTTTTGTTTGATTGTATATGAATAGTGATGTTTGCCAGTACCTCAAATTCAGTCACGCTATTTCGATTTGATTTGATTTGATTTAGGATCCACCGATCGATGTGAAACGATGTCACACAAGTGATTGATCACAATTATTTCCCCAGGGAGAGACTGGTCGCCATGACGCTGCAAGCTTCTTTGTTTAATACATTTGATGATGTGCAGGAAAAGGTGGAAAACAGCATGTCAGCAGAATTTCAAAATAAAGCAATTTTCACAATAAAAGTGCATTTGATAAATAGTCGTTTTATCAATTTTTGCATTTTGGATCAATGACCAAATGATCGATGTGTTGTTACACACCTAAGAACCCTGCCATAAGAGTGAAGTGATAACTAGGCAAGGCAAGGCAAGGCAGTTTTATTTATATAGCGCATTTCCTACCTGAAGGCAACTCAAAGCGCTTTACAAACAAAAACTAGAAGCCAAAGGAAAGGGGTTTGTTCACCCCAGGTGACAAGAACTAAGTTGTTTAGCCCAGGACAAGAGAACTCAAGTGCATACTCCTAGGAAGTCCTTATTTGAACCCACCCACTGAAGCACAACACCTACTTCAGTTTTTGTGACCAATCACACAACAGTTGCTGGACACCACACAAGAAAAAGGTTCTGCCCTGATGATGTGTGAAGAACGAAAAATTCCCAGAGTAAAAAGAAATGACATCATTTTTTGTTGCAGACCTGGGAGACAGAATAAATGTCTCGTGGAGGGTGTAACACCTCTAAGTGGCTCGGGTGAACAAAAGACAGATATTTGGATCCATGACAAAGAAACTGACCTAACATTTATGATTGACAGCTCAGTCCTCAGAGATGTGTTGACAAACAAAAACAAACAAATTCTGACAAGCTGCTGTCATTGATTATGAAGAACTGGCTGCCATCAGTCTGGTTTTGGACCAGAAGTTGATTGTCAGCTTGCCAGGGCGAATCACTAAGGCTGTTTAAAAAAGGCTAGCACTGCTAACTATTGGCTCTTTGCATAAACAGATTGTAAATGTCAGTAACAGCCATTGAAATCATATAATGTTATTGATTATACTTCAGTAACCATTAAAACCATCTGATCTGACAAAACACTGAATATTAAAAACAAAAATCAGTGTCAAACTCAAAACTTCTAGGCATATTTTTATATCATAGTTTTGTAACAGAAGCAAAAACCAGACACACCTTTTCTCCTGAATCTAAAGACCGTCCCTTAATTCCACAACTGAAGTATATTGTTACGCGTATCTCTCACACATACTTGCAAAGCTTTAAGCAAGAACATAATTCAAATTATTTAGTGTCATCTAAAAATCTAGAACATCTAAACTCTAATGAATCTTTTAGCAACTCTAAGAATATAAACAAAGCTCTTATCTCTGTTATGATTTATTGTTGCAGCAGTTAGATGAATTTCTGGTAGATTTTAATGACTTCCTAAAATATATTGTTTTCAGTTACTGATAAGCTGTTTGCTTACTAAGTACCTCCTCACATGCACACACACACACACACGCGCGCGCGCGCGCACACACACACACACGCAACACCACTAACGTCTGGTAATGTTGTGCTATCAATATTCACACCAAAGGATTCACTCAAGTCAAGACTAGATCTAAACATTAAAACTGAATTTTTGGGGATTTACATTTGAGGTGGCTTCGATTTAATTACACCCAAAAACAAGAATGCAGTTTAAAAAAAAGTAAATATGATTTGCTCACTCAGGTAATCTAAAAATATGGACCACTGAAAAGTATTCTCTACAACTCTCAGGTGAAAGACAGCGGTGTCCCCAAGGGGTGGCAAGGGGAGGTCATGGGACCCTCAAGGAAGCAAAAAAGTAAAGGTGAACTAATAAACATAAATAATCAGATTTACCAACCTTTGCACACTACCTGTTTTCACTTTTATCCATCCAGGAATCATTCACAGCATTTATAACTCAAATGAAGACATCTGAGGAGGGGTAACTGTTATTTCACAATCAAGAAAGGAAGAAAAATTCTGTTTATGGATCCCAGTCAGAGATTTATGGCAGCAACAGAAGGATATACTTAAGGAAATCATACAGGCGAGAGAATGAAGTCATAGCATATCTAACCCACAGTGGTGCTGGAAATATTTAAGGCTGAGACATTTGGCAGCTCTAAAAGCAGGCACCTGCACCAAACTCACTCCCAGTCCACCCTCAGAGACAAGCTGCTGCTGCTGCTTCTGGTTTGCTTTTTTGTGAATTGATCCCAGAAGCAGAACAACTCAAAATGTATCTCAAAGTTTGGCAAGACCTACCAGAAGACCAAATAAGATGATGTGGGTGGATCTAAAACATGTTTCCTGAGGATCAAACTAAAGGACGTGAAGTGTTTCAATTTCTGCTCCTTGGATGCTCTTCAGAAAGTTTGACTTTAGGACGAAGCTTTATTTTTTTTAATGGGCTTATGTGAATGATTTTTGGCAGCTATAAATACCATCAGGATTAACTCGGTGACCAAAAGCTCACATTTTTAATTATTGAGCAATGCGTGGCAGGTGGGCAGAGCGCTGGGCGGTGCTGACTCATGGCTTCTGCAGAGCCGGAACAATCACGCTCCAGAACAAACAGCCGGCTCTCAGCACAGCTGCAGCAATCTGTGCCGGAGCGGGAATCCTGAGGAGGACTTCGGAAGCTCTGTGCTTGGGAAAATCCTGTTTAATATACGATGAATGAGACCAGTTGCTCAAATATGCAGACACGCACACATAAACACAGAAAATGCTCTAATTTTCTTGTTACTGAGGCATGGGGGGAGGGGTGAACAATAGCAGCAACTTTAATCTTAACCAATTCATCTATTTTTAAAATAAAGACGTTTGTCAATCAATAAGATGCACAAAAACTCACCAAGACTCTCAGAAACTGAAGCAAAGACGTAGTTGAGATGAAATTTTTAACCTTGTTTCAGAGCTATATGAGAAATAAACATGTCATGATTTAAGGGATTTCCAGATCTGTTTTAATTATAAAGCATTTAATAATAAAAATGACAAACTACCTTACTTTTTGTGTACCTGATTTATTCTGTAGGAAAGTGTTTATTGCTGTCCTGAGTTTTGTGTGGATGCACCCAAACACAGGTGAGTGATCTTTAGGAGGCAGGCAGCTAAACTCTAACTTAACTTTAAAGGAGCATGGGGCAAGATTTGTAAAAAAAATAAGCATGCATGTTCATTTTTTTTAAAGCTAATGGGTGATGAAGCGTCATAAATCAAAAAGAATGAGGCCACCCATGTATCGTTCCATTTTCTTAAACAGGTTGTGTGCTGCAAAATGCGCTGAGGTTCGGTCCCAAAAATTTCACACAAAGTCCTACAGATTTGATGTTAATTGACACTGATTGCGCGTTATCGACAGCTTCAAAACAGGAAGACAATGTATGTGGTTGATTCAGTCTAAATGGGTAGGTGGTGGTAATGCACCTTAACGTTGCTTGGCAATTGCCATAAAAACCCCAAATAGAAGAACCGTGGAAATGGATTCTACCGCAACCGGCAAACGACCAAGCACAGCTCAAAGCCCATTAAAGAGTGGCACAAAGAAGGTTTATCAGCGGCATCTCGTGAGTCAAAAACCAAATATGTTAAAAGTCGAGCACCCAAATAAATATCGGATAAGCGATAGACGAATGGAGGCTGCTTCAACTATCTGGGACTGAATAAGGATGCTGACATGGCTCATTTCCTAGTGACCAGGTAAGAAACATTATAGGTTGTATTTAGAGCTTGATATGACAATGATATGACCTCACTGATGACCCGGATAGAGCTAGCATGCAGTAGCATTAGCTGAGATCATGCTACTGCGGTAGCATTAGCTGTGACCATGCTACAGCTGCTGATGTCATTTGACCTACAGCCCAACCTGTAAGCAGGGCTAATACTTTTATATGGTAATGGTATTTTTGTGTTTGTGTAACAAGGTTGTGCGTGCTCCCGTGCCGGGCTGCAGCTACTCGCAGCGCTGGGAGCATCGCTCGTGAGTTTCGTTTCTTCATCCTGCCCCATGCTCTTTAAATAGCAAACGGCGATAACTCCAGAGCTTCAGCAGCAAGCAAAGACAAGAACTAATACGACATGACATGAGAGCTTAAATACTAGGAGAGACATGAAGGGAAACAAGGTGTGTAGAAACTAAACTACAGGCAGGTGTGTCTAATAAACTAAGGGAAACCAGACAACAGAAACACATGAACCGAAACAGAAACATAAGGGGAGAAACTGAGGAACCAAAGATAATAATACCAAATAACCAGACACAATTTAACAGACTTCTCTTGTCTGTTGTCTTTCAGGACTTCTGAATACAGGTGAGTTGGTGCTTTGAGTGTTTTCTCTTTCCATCTATAAAGTTTTAAGTGTTTGCCATTGTTCCCTCGAATAGAAATGAACTGATATGGATTTTTTTTAATGCCACTGCCGAGATATAGAGGTCATGATCAGCTGATTTCTTTATGGGCCAACTTTTATGGCCGATATCTAGATGTTTTCCTCCTTTGTTGCATGCTAAAATGTCGCACTAATAACAGTAAGAAGTTCAACATTTGTGAATCTGATCAGTTTTCAACCTCTAAATTAAACCAACTGTTGAATCTTAATTTTTTTCTCAGTATTAAAATAAAACATTTACCCAAGTTAATAAAACTAATCAATAAACTGACCAAGTATTAAATATTAAAAACAGATAAATAAAAAGAAACGTCCATTAACAATAATGTTTTAAAGCATTTACCACGCAGGAACGTAAATATACATTTAAATAAAAGCTGGCGGCAGCACTGGGCTGCCCGCAGATGTGCCTGACTTTAAATCCGCTCTACTAAAGATGTATATCGGCCGATGCAGTATGTTAAAAATGTTAAATATTGTGGTCTATCCATATCCTGACCTATAGAAAACACATTACTTACTATCCAGCTCTTTCATAAATCACATTCCTGTCCTTGCCTTTGAAAAAAGCACCACAAACTTTGGGTTGTTTGTTAAAAGAACAAACATAAAACTCCAAATGTGCTTCAGAATTTGAAGAAAGTGAATTGTGAAACACTCATCTGAAAAGACAAGATGCTTTTAGAACTAACTGATAACAAAAATGTCAGGGAATGTCATCAATCTAAAAAGTCTGCATGACATGTATACAAGAATATAACTTAAGCATCTTTATATTCAGTTAAGGCAAATATTTTCTGTATAATTTTGTAACTTTTAGCAGCGTTGGTGTTCTGTTTCACCTTTAGAGCAAACATGTAGACATGAAACTGCTGACTGCTCATAAAGGACCATGCTTACGCTCATAAACCAGGTGTCATGTAACCAACATTTGCCTTGTTTGTCCTGTAAAAGCTCAGAACACCCAAAACTAATGAGGAGATCCACCTTAAATGTGAAACTGAATGAGCTGCAACAATCAGAGCCTTGTTGACTTGAATCGCTCCTGAAGAAATGACTGCAGTATTTGGACACTTGTGTTTGTTTGGCTTTCAGTGTGTGTGTGTGTATGTCTGTGCGTGTGTGTGTGAGGATTTTATGAGAACAGTGATTTGGAAGGAAGCATGAATGACTCTTGAGCGAGCGAAGGAGCGAGAGTGCGTGCACATGTGTGTGTTGGCGTGCACGCGCGTGTGTCATCTCCAGCTGAGCAGCAGGATGCAGACAACCAGGAAGAGATAAGCGAGGGTGAATGGAGAGAGCTTTGCATGTGTGTGTGAGGATCGAGTGTGTGAGCATGCTTGCATTAGTGTGTTCGCGTGGGGAAATCACTTCACAAAGACCTGGAAGTGTGTGTTCCCCTGTCTGCCAGCGCGGGACTCAGAGGAGATAAGCAGACAGCCAAATATTCCCCCCGTGTTTTCCCAGCAAAAACAGGAGGTGGAATACCAACCACTCAGACCGATGCCACAGGGTCAGGCCGGGAATGAGCAGCGCTTCCAGGTCTTACAAGCTGCACAGAGAAACGCTGAACTCTCTCCACATGCTGGCATTGTACTAATAAAATATTTTGTGGAAAATTTGCAGTTTTATATGCACTTATCAGCAGACATCACATAAAGGTATGAGTCATGCAAATTCAATGCTGTGAATTTAGATAGTTTACCTCTAATAGTAATGTGCATCTACTCACAACGACTACTGAGGATTAAAAAGTAAACACATTAGAAAAAACTGTAAAAATAAATCAGAAAGAAATAAAAATTTGGGGAATTAATACAAATCACCACCTCGTGTAATCATGCTGTTGTTTACTGAGCTGCCACAGCAATTAACGGACCGACGCATCCTCAGAACCTGAACGGAAAATGTAAGAAGTGAGGATCTGGTCCAACCTGGGGTTCTTCAGTAAAACAGAAGCAGATGGGCATGTGAGCACAAACAGGAGACCATTCTGAGGTCACAAACGTCCAGGCTAAATTGCAGCTCTTCATGATATGATGATAATGTTTAAAGCAGGGGTCTCCAACTCCAGTCCTCGAGAGCTACCATCCTGCACATGTTAGCTGTTTCTTTGCTCCTACACATCTGATTGAAATGAATGAGTAATTAACAGGCCTGTGCAGAGGTAAGGCGAGGATTAAATTACTCCATTCAGGTGTGGCAGAGCAGGAAACACAGAAAACTAGCAGGATGGTAGCTCTCAAGGACTGGAGTTGGAGACCCCTGGTTTAAAGGAATGTAATAACCAAAATAAACTTCAAACATATCTGAACCAGAAGCCATTAAGAAGTTCCAATTTGCTTTTATCTAATAAAATTCAGATTTTTACCAGAATGCAATAAGTTGTTCATAAACTCATGAATAATCTTTCCAATAAGAAACAACAAAGTTTCTATATTTCACTGCAACATTTCTACTGAGGCACAGAACAAAGCCTCTGTTTTCTGAGTAGTTGGCTCTCCCCTTTTGGACTGTTTTTCTTTTATCATCAGATAAAATCTGCAACTTTGTGGCTGAATGCCCATAAATATGACACACATCACATTTCTAATTCTAATACTTCACAGATGAAAGGAGAAGTTATTTTTGCATCAACATCTCTTCATGTCAGGTGTAATTTAGAGATGTTACAACCTCACTTTTGACATTTTACAGTTTGTCTAAAGAGCAGAAGATTCAGTTAAATGGTAAATGGCCTGTAGCGTCTTCTACAACCCCCCAAGGCGCTTTACATTACAATTGTCATTTACCCACACACACACATACACACATTGATGGTGATGAGCTACATTGTAGCCACAGCTGCCCTGGGGTGCTCTGATGGAAGCAAGGCTGCTGAACACAGGAGCAACCAGTCCCTCTGACCACCACCAACAGGCAAGGAGGGCGAAGTGTTTTGCCCAAGGACACAATGACTAAAAGACCGAGTGGGACTCAAACCTGCAACCCTCCAAATATGGGTGGGCGCTTGGCTCCTCTGCTACCGTCGCCTTATTTGCAAGTTTCTTCACAAACACTTCAAAGCAGGATATTCTTTGCAGATGTGCTGTCACAGCTGGATGCCAGGCAGGTGCACAGAGGATGTAAAACATGCAGTAGAAACCATTATATTTGGTTTACAGCACATGACGTCAGACGGAGCTCCCTGTTAACAGTTTTTGGGTTGATATCAAAACCATGTACGGTGTATTCTGAATTTTCCTTTTTCCTGCTGATTCTCCAGCATTATTACCTGCTGCGGGCCAGATAATCTATGAAAGAGGCATGGAACAAGTAAATCTCAGGGTTGCACCAGGAAAAGTCAGGATGTCAATCTTGAAATTTGAAACAATGTGCACCATCAGATGAACCAAAGCTGTAGAAACATTATGTTACTTACAGTAAATTACAGTTTACTCCAAAAATGACAGATGTGTGTGTAAGTCACATTTTCTGCACCAAACTGTAGAATCTGAGTGTAAAAAATATTTGATGTACACACAGAATCCCAGCAAGTAAAAACATTGCTAAGGTGTTATTTTAACCTACAGAAGTCCCTCAGACAGTCAAACCTACTGTGTGAAGACTGACTGTCTCCTTCCAACATTCTGGGACTACATCCAAATGTATACACACACACACACACACACACACACACAGCTACGTTAAAAGCCACAGAGTCATGGGAGTATCAACATATAGGCACTCATACAAACACACACACACACTGGCCAGCGTTCATGGTTGTCAGGTTTGTGTATTTGGTATGAGAGGAATGCATGTCGGTCAACTCTCTGGTGCTCTGGGTGGAGTTTCTATCAGTCAGACGTGTCATCGTGAGAATTTAGAAACAAAAATTCCAGACTTCATCTCTACAAGCTACTGAGAACAGATTCAGATTCCTCTGCAGAGGATCAGGAATGACGATAGATTCAAATGCAGATCTGAGAAGTTTTAATCATAAAAATGATGGTATTAACAGTTTAATTGACTTTTGCTGCTGCATTTGAAGCCATAATGCACTTAACAGGTATTAACAATAGAAGATATGACAAAAAAATCAAATTAAATCTTTTCTTCCAGTTTTTTAGTAACAAATGCTTTCTCAGTCTGTGATTTGGAATTTTGAATCTGGCTTAACTTTTGTGCTGCAGACTCAGAAACTCATGTCCCTGCAAGTTTTGAATTGTTTGTGCAGCATTATAATGTCTGAGTATGCCTGAAAATAAAATATATTAATGTGAAAAAAATATTCAGTCAGGTGTAATAATGTGGAGGCACAATCAGGTGCCACTGATGAGATGATGAGAAGAGAGACAACCAAATCTGAAACGAATCATTTGCAGCAAATAGGAGCAAAACAGAAGTTTCAGTTTTGTATTTTGCATTTAACATACAGAAACTAAAATTCTCTAAACATTTAAAACTATTCTAAGGCTAACTATGCAACATTTTTAACTTGATGTTGTTAATGTTGTTTGGTTTAAACCTTATAAAGCTTTTCAGACAGTTGTAATTTCTGAAACTCGTGCATGGCTTAGTTTAATCATGCACAGCTGCATTAAAATGTGTGTTTGGAAAGTCAGCATAATGCAACACATAGGATAGGCAGCGTGCTCCAAAAACAGACTAAACCACACAAGTTTATTAGAGTGGAACCACGACTGCATCTAAAAAGATGTTACAGACAGAAAGATGTTTCTTGGTGAGTTCAAATCTTCTGATTCCATTACTCATAGCCACATCTGAATGATGCGTTAATAACGCTTCTTGTGGCTTTAGGTCTAATTTGCAGTCTGTCATTAAAAGCCGCTTCATGCGCGCACGTGCCTGCGTTCGTGTGTGTGTGTGTGTGCGTGAAAGAGAGTGAGGCGCGCGCATCAGTGATGGTGCATTTGACTCCAGCTGTTTTTCATTCCCACTGATGGTTGATTTAACATCAGCACACATGAGCACACACGCACGCACCGAACACAGATCAGTAGCTGCATGCTCCCGTCGGCCTGGCGGCCCAGGTGATGCACGCGCCAATTGCGCTTGCGGTGAAAAGTGCAGCCCGACTGGGAAACGCGGCTTAGCGCGAGCGTAACCGGGCCGCACGTGGCGTCCATCTGCGGGATCACCACAAACACGGATTATAACAAACAGTTATGAAGGAAGGAGGAAGACGGGGCATCTGGACCAGTGCTCACGCACGTAGTCGCACGCGCGCTGTCATCACTCACACACACGTGCCTAATCGGAGGCAGACAGACAGGAGGGGATCACCGTGAACACCCGCAGAAGCAGCTCGTTTTCCATTTGAGACTGAAATAAAGTGAAAAACGTGACTCACCAGCTTTACATGGATCCTTGTAGTCAATTGTCTCCGCTCTCTCCTCTTCATAATAATCAAACTCTGGCTCCTCGAAGTCGAAACTGTTAGAAATAGTAACTCTGCCCCAGAAACTCAAGCCCGCAAGCACCAGCGTGATCCAGCGCATCTTAGCGGCCAGTGCCAAGGGCGCTCGGTCCATCTGAGGACTGGAACAAACAAATCAAGGCCTCTCGGATCGACTCCTGTCCTCTTAGGAGGTCTACCCTCTCTCCGAAGGAGGCGCTGAATTTATCGGGTCATGATGATCCTTCTCCGGCAGTCTGGTTGTGGCTCGCTGCTGTGGACTGCGGGGAGTTACTCTGCCCGGATCTCCTTCATGATGGTGTGAATACTCAGATGTCCGTCCAAGAGTGTGTGCGTGATTGTGTGTGTGTCAGTCAGCAAAGTGTCCGGTGAGGAGTTCCGCTGAGGCTTCGCAGGTGAGGCTGTGGGACAGACCGGACAGGGAGAAGCGGTGGGATAAGTACTGGGTGGTCTCCGAGCGTAAAGACGCACGGTGGTGTCTCAGCCGCGCGCACAAGAAACATCCGTCTCTCTCTCTCTCTCTCTCTCTCTCTCTCTCTCTCTCTCTCTCTCTCTCTCTCTCTCTCTCTCTCTCTCTCTCTCTCTCTCTCTGTCACACACACGCACACGCACACACACACCGCCACGCACCGTCACATACCTGTGCGGCACCCAAGCGACGATGCACCCAAACTTTCTTTGTCCTTCCTTTGTCCTGCTTCTGTTTCTGCAGGCGTTTTCGATCCATATCTGAGCCTTCTGTCTGATCTCAACGCGGTGACAGCAGGGGGTGAGGTGGGTGAGGGTGGGGGTTGTGGCCTGATTATTACAGGTAATTGAACCTGCGAAATAAAGACAATTCCTTCCATGAATAAAACCGGTAGCGGTAAAAGTAACACGGCCTCAACAAAACTGCCTGCGGGTTTCATCTGATTATTTGGAGCCAAGTGCCAAGTAGGTGACAGCTGACCCTAGAGGCATGCATAGGAACCCTTAAGGACACAGGCGTGATGCGCCAGGCTTTATTGCTGTCCATTTGTCAGAGGAAAGAGAAATAAATCGGGTTAGCTGCATTAACAACAATTTAGACCTTATGCGTAAAAGGGAGCAATTAAACCTGCAGGGTATTTGGGGTGTTGCATGAAGTTGTTCTCAATTTGCTTCACTTGTTATTTAAATCTGATGTATAATTATTTAGCAGTTTATAAATGCACATCACAGAATGCTTAAATTCGAAGAAAAATATCATTTAGTCTATTAACACAAGAAAAATGCGCGTTGTTCTCTCATTTTGCACGAACTTTACATGTTAATCTTCGTGCACTGATGCGCAAAACACACAACAGTAACAACTAATGCATAGCGATGAGACACCAGGAGAAGCTGTTGACACACAGGCGGTGCAGCCTGCAGACAAATCCTCACCAGCTTACCTGCTGGGTTTACCTGTCCGGAGCGTGTCGACGTGCCGCGGCGTCACTATTCGACCCATTATGCTCCAAACTCCGGATGCTGAGGAGGCCTCTGGCTGGTATCACTCAGGTGGTTCCGAACGTGTCGTTCACCCCTTCTCGTTTATTACCGGGAGATTACCGGAGTGCGGTCTCCAACTAATCCTGCCCTCTGGAGAGGTAGAGGCGCGCTGACGTCACACTATCAATCCAGCCGCAAGCTGTCCACACACTCCGCCAGGCATGGACAAGAAATAATCCCTGGAGGCCACACACACACACACACACACGCACACACACACACGCACACGCACACACACACACACACACACACACACGCACACGCGCACACACACACTGTGTGTGGTTAATTTACTGTGGGTGAACACACTAATCTTTGTCCTCATAAGTGACTGCCTGAGCTTTGAAATGGTAAATTAGCAGAAAAGGATAAACTACGTCTGAAACTGGTCCATCCAACCAAGAACTGTGATTTCTTTGAAAATGTCACTGTTTATGATTATGATGTCAGATAGGTTCTGGGACAGGAAGCAAATAGAATGAAGCGGTCATTAACTCCCTAAAAAACAACCTCAAACCATCACCAGCAGGGTGTGCTGAAGCACCAGTGCTGAGCTCAGCAAAAATACACATTTTAAAAAGGTACAAATAATTTAAGTTCAGTAATAAAAATGTTTCATGAACAAGAAGCTCCTGCAGCAACAGATTAAAGCACAAAAAGTTAAATTCTATATGCTCATTAAATCATGTGCTTAATACTCAAATCAAAGAAATTAAAATGATATTGACAGTTTATTATAAATACATCTAATGACTGTACAACTAAAAATAAATATTGAGATCTAATATTTCTAATTTTATCTGGCCAAAACATATCCATATCCACACCAATCTGGTGTCAAAATGGACACACAACTCACCTTTGACACCCATGTGAAACACCTGTGTAAGACAACATTTGATCACCTTCAGAACATCACCAATGCAGAGAGGCTTGTCCACGCCTTTGTCTCTTCCCGGCTGTACTACTGTAATGCACTCATCTTCGGGATCTCTGGAAAACACTTTCAGAGACATCCAGAACAGCACTGCTAGGATCCTGATGAGGGTGCACAAGTATGAGTTTTTTGGTGTCTTGTTCATGAGTGATGGTGGTAGGATGACGTGAGAGACACATGGCCGACACAGCTTGACTTTATCTGCAGTAGTGATGGTACTGTGAAGAAGGCGATGAGCTGAAAAACAAAGCCCTTACCTTGCATCTGGCTTCCATCTGTGACAGAGGTGTCTAATCCTGGGTATCAAGAGCCACTATTCTGCATGTTTCAGATGTTTTTTTGCCTTGGCACATCTGTTTGGAATAAGTGGAAAAGTAAGAGGCTTCTGTATAACTGGAGGACATGCTGAAGAGGTTGTAAAACCATTGAAGAAGGTGTGTTGGACTAAAGAATCAACTAAAACCTGATGCACCCAAAGATCATTGGACACCACTAAACTTTGGTCACAAAAGGGGAATAATGACCAAAATAACATAAACAAAAACCAGCATATGACTGGCTGAACTTAACCTTCTCCATAGAGTGGATGAACTCAGCAGAGGAAATAAAATGAGGAGCTTCATCATGCAGAGCGACTGCTCCTCTACATCAAAATGTCAGCAGAGATGTTTGGGTATTGGATCAGGAAGCCTCCTAGTTGCCTCCCTCAAGAGATTTTATTGGAATATGTCCCACCGGAAAGAGACCCTAAAGCAGACTCAGATCTCACTGGAGGGGTTATGCCTGACCTGGAAACACTGGATCCACTAGAAGATGGGATGTCTCTGAGGAGAGGGGTGTCTGGGCTTTTCTGCATTGCAAATGGATAATTTGAAAATGACTATAACACAGAGAATGGATAAATAACAAGATTTATTTATCAGGAAAATCAGGATGATTACCAAGCAGACTTGACTAGACATGACCCAGGAAAATTGTTGGTTATCCCACTGGCTTCCCCAGGGAGGACCACCCCCACCCCCCTTAATAATTCACATTCATGTTCACACAAACCATATGCATCTTCTTTATTCAAGATGTTACTGCCAATAAGTACATCTATTAAGAATTTTGTGAATGACTTATTTAATAAATCACTATTTAAATGTATAAATTTTTGTTTTTTTGTTCTCTGAAATATTTGTGTTTCTCAAATTTGAGGTAAAGGTGTTGGACGTATTGGCCCATTGCTTTCATGGATATAAAGGAGCAATGCACAGCTACAGTCTGAACTCTCCCAGATTTACCACAGTGACCAATTTGGTATGCACCCCCCCCCCCCCCCCTTATTTCTAAGAATTAAAAAGTTGCCTAAAAATAGCTCAATCCAATGGCTCTTTCAAATCATGAGTAATTGCTAATTAAGACCATAACGGTCAAAGAGTGGCATTCTCCGGCCTGTTTCACTACCTCTGTGTGGGCACCAAACAGCCAAACTATTCAGCAAAATGCTTCCTTTCCTAAATAGGAAGTAAGTGCTGTGTGCTGGTATTTGTGTCCCTATTTTAAGCTCTAATTGATCGGTGAGTCTCTGAAACTCCGTGAAAGTACCTCGGCAGCATTCTGACCCACAGCAGCACACAGACTACAACCCCTTCCCTGGAGTGGCACTCGTCTCCAAACAAACACACAAACTCAATGAGAAACACAGCAGAACGGTTCCTCGAGCTTCAGCCAGTGCTGTGCCCTGCAGGCTTTCCCATTGCTTTGTTTTAAATAAGTGCACTTTGCAGATAAATCTTTATGCAGTAACTTGGAACTGCATGAAGGTTGCAGTGTGCCTAAACCTGCCTAAAAGTGTTTTTAAATAACCAGGCTGTAAAGAGTTGTCTATATTTTGTTTCATTGACTGAATTTACTCACAAGTTTTACATTTAACAACACTTTATGTTTTTTCTATTGCATTTCAAAAACACTTAATGAGCAGTTTCAGAAAAATGTTCATATAAAGACAAAGCATTTTGTAGTTTGTGTTTACTTCAATTATTTGAATTGGCACTTGAGCATTTTAGACTGCAAAAGGTTGTTATGTCAGTAGTAAATGCAAACTATATGGTTTCTTGAAGACTTCTGCAAAAAATTTAAGATGGAACATATCATGCTAAACTTACCTTTTGCATCCTTTTGTGCTGCTATGTGGGTCTTTACTGCCTCTAAACACTCCAAACGGGAAATAACACATCCATGCATTTTCTGTCAGTGTTTTGTTTTAAGAATTTTGTGCCTAAAACAGGTTGTTTCAAAAAGTTTGCGTTTGTGACGTCACAAATGAGGAACCACCTCTCACCTTTCCAGGCTGGAGGAACAGTGAGTCTACTCAGAGCCCCTCCTGGATCTTGTAGCTTCTCAGCTGAGCGAGGAATACCATGGATATCTCCTATTATAGTCTTTTAGACCATTAAAATAAATTGTATTGGAAAAATAAATTAAAAATGTTATTT